>CAOJBI010877448.1:0-11467 GCA_948277035.1 Euphorbia corollata | reverse complement strand
ATATCGAGAACTGGATTTGGTTCAACTGCATCCATAATTTCCACGGTTGTGATTTTGGGGGGATTGGGAAGGGTTTTGATCATTTGTTGTTGTTGTTCTTCTTCATCATGAGTATTCGAATTAGGATCCATAGCCGAAAGCTCAAGTCTTTGATCTCAGCACTGATCCAAAAGCTTATCTAAGCTCCACCAATTGCAACGATGATGCCGGTGTGAGCAGGATCTAGAAAAAATAACACGATAGGAAAAGAGATTATAGCATTCAAGTATTTCGAAAATTGCCCGGGTTATTCAAAATTTCTCGTCTTGATAACATTTGAAATTATAGGTACTTGTTTGAAAAAAAAAAAGAAAAATTTCAAGCAATTCCTGTTTTATAATGAGTGAAAAAAGTTATGTTTCTTAACTTTAGTCTTAAATTTTTATTTTTTTTTGTTTATATAACTTTTCAAATATGTCATTTTCTTAATTTTCAAAGATGGATAAACGGATGCATTTTCCGTAAATTGAGAACTTTTATAACTCAAGATCATATAAATGCTTAGGACAGACCCAAACCCGACGCATTGAGGCAAATAGAATTACGAGATCATGAACCATTCATAATAAAACAAGTTATTGAGCAGAAAAATTGTTAATTACTAGTTTACAAAATAATATCATTATAAAAGCAAGCACATTACAGTTAATTTCAGTTGGAAAAAATTTCAAAGTTGAAAATAACTCTTAAGCTTGCAATTTTATTATTAGCTCGGCAAGTAAACTATTGTATATCGAAGTGTTTTAATTATGAAAGTTTAGAAACATATCACCTACAAAGGACCAAATATCAGACGAGAACAAAATTGAATAATAGTTCTATTGACAAGATAATAGGAGTGAACAAAGTTTACGTGCTCTAGTTACATGACGAAAGAATGGTGGCACCGATTATATGCAAAAATCTAGAATGAAAACTAGTGACAACAATTTGAAGCCGATACAGAAACTCCCAGATATACACATCCTGTAAATCAGCTTGCTTGATCGAACCGTGCTGTTTATTCTAGTATCCATTCACCATGGCCTTTCCTTTTAGCTTTCAAAGCTACCTTGGCTGAAAAAATCTGTACTGTAATTTTGACTACCAAATGCCATTCTCCGGAACAATCTAATCTCTGCAGATTGTTGTGCTGAGTTGAATACCTCGCTTTCCCCAACCTTCATCCCATTGCTTAGGTCTTCTGTAGCTAAACTATCAAAAGCTCTCACTACCTGAGATGCACACCCAAAGCTCAGAAATACTCGAAAAGTCATTCTAGTTTGTTTAGAAAAAAAAAAAGAAATACCTGTCCCATTCGCGGCCTCTTGGCAGCTGAATGACGCACACATGCTGCTGCAGCTTCTATCATTCTGAACATTTCGTTTTCATTGTAACCATTTTCCATCCTCGGATCTACCAGAGAATCGAATTCCTCGTTGGCTAGTGCATGCCCAAGCAAAGGACGAGCCTGAACAAATACAAGTATTCCATTAGTGCACAGCCTCTCAGGCATTTGGATTGCTCATACACTGAATGAATACAACTAAGGGTGGGTCCCCAAAAGGTTGATATAGATACATATATATATGTAATATGAGAAATACAAGTTCCATTCAAAGGAAAATTTAGGCGCTAACATTATGCTGCATAAGTTGAAACCGAAGCTTTAAGATCTTTTGAGGTCATAGGAACATAAAAATTGTGCAGTTTATAAAACCAAATTAATCTTTTGAAGCATTAGAACCTTATTAAGTGCCAGAAAGAAAACACATACCCATTCAACAAGACTCTCTTCTCCCAAGGGACGGGATGAATCTACAGGCTTCCGTCCCGTTATTAGCTCCAAAAGCACAACTCCATACGAGAAGACATCAGATTTCTCAGTTAATTTTCCACTTGATGCATATTCAGGGGCCATGTATCTGTATAAAAATTAAATGCTTAGATTTCTTTATACATACTATTGTATGTTTATGCCATGTTACACACAAGTATATGACTGAGGGCATCAAAACAAATAAAAAATGGAGTACATTGCTTACCCAAAGGTTCCCATAACACGTGTTGTCACGTGTGTATTTGCATCAAGAGCTAACTTGGCAAGCCCAAAATCTGAAACCTAAAGAATAGATTCTAGAAAGAGTTAACTCATTAAACAGATGACACAGATAATAAAGATCTAGAGCAAAAAGGTGCATACTTTAGCTTCAAAGTTGTTATCTAAAAGAATGTTCGATGACTTGATATCCCGGTGAATAATTCGAGGATGGCCTACATAAAAAAAAAAGGACTTAAATAACAAGGGTGAAATTTAATGAAACCTAGCTAGCAAAGTCCATAAAAGATAATAATAATATATATATACGTACAATCTTCATGGAGATAAGCTATCCCACGAGCTGCGCCAGCAGCAATTTTAACTCGAGCAGCCCAGTCCAAAAGCTTACTTTCCCCTAGAAATTACAAAACCAATACACTCAACTATTGAACAAATGCGGTAAATTTATTATTCGAAATTTCAACTATCAGTTACAAGTTGCAGCTTTACCATGAAGATGGAAATGGAGGGTGTTGTTAGACACATAGTCATACACAAGCAATCTTGAACTGTCAGAGATGCAGTAGCCGACGAGTGAAACCAAATGACGATGGTGTATTCGACTAATAATCTCAACTTCAGCTTTAAATTCTCGCTCACCCTGCCCTCCACCAACTTTAAGCTGTTTTACAGCCACCTCCCTCCCATCTGGAAGACAACCTTTATACACAGAGCCGAATCCACCCTCCCCTAATAGATTTTGTGACGAAAATCCATTTGTTGCCTTGTGTAGTTCTTCAAAGGAGAAAAATGACCTTGAATTGCCCAATCCACCAGGTTCACTAGGGGAATAAACATATTCAGAACTAGAACCACTTCCTATCAACGGCAATGTAGACTGCATCTTTGAATTTGGATCTAAACACAAAGTTTAAAAAGCTTCATATTCCACATGTTCATTTGCATATATATGCATGAAGCCATGAACAATGATAAGTAACCATATTATTGGTTTTGAAAAAACGAACCATAATATGAACTTAGCTGCATATATTTCATACCGACACAACTTTTACATTCATAAAGCATATGAGCTCGCAGCCAGCTTAAAAATTCTATTTTTTTTACTCTTGTTATTTTTAAAATGAAAAATAAAAAGAGAGAAAAATACCTGTTATTGGCAAAGATCCCATAGGGGATGGCATAACATAACCACCATTGAGATGGTGTGCATTTTTTCTCTTCTTCCAAATGCACCAGACAACCAATCCAGCAAGGCCGAGGATTAGTATACCTACTGCAGCACTAATAGCAACTACACCTCCAGTACCAATGCCATCCTTTCTTGTTGAATTCGAATTTTCAGGTGCACTAGGATTAGTATCATTGCTTGGTGAAGGAGGAAAAGAAGGTGGTGGTGGACCAAATCTTATAAATGGGGGTGGAGGTGATGATATTGGGGTAGAATTTGAGGGTGAAGGTGTTGGTTGAGAAGATGGAGGACCTGGTGTTATCCTAGGAGGTGGTGGGGGTGCATTTCTGGGAGGAGGGGTAACTGGTGGTAGTGGAGGTGAATTTGTAGGTGGGGTTGACACAGGTGGTGGAGTTGAAATTGAAGGTGGTGGTGGTGCAGTTTTAGGTGGTTCTAATGGCGGTGGTGAAATAGTAGGCGGTTCTGATGGCGGTGGTGGTGAAGTTTTAGGCGGTTCTGATGGCGGTGGTGGTGAAGTTTTAGGCGGTTCTGATGGCGGTGGAGGTGAAGTTTTGGGCGGTTCTGATGCTGGCGGTGGTGAAGTTTTAGGCGGTTCTGATGGTGGTGGTGGTGAAGTTTTAGGTGGCTCTGATGACGGTGGCGGTGGTGGTGGTGAAGTTTTAGGTGGCTCTGATGACGGTGGTGGTGGCGAAGACTGCGGGGGGTTTGGTGATGCTGATGGTGGAGGAGAATTTGTAGGCGGATTCGGTGGTGGAGGTGAAGTTGCTGGAGGATCAGCATTGGTTGGAGGTGGGGGAGATGATGTTGTAGGTGGTGGTGTTTGAGGCGGTGGAGTTGATGAAGGCGGAGATTGAGGTGGCGGCGGTGGGTTTGAAGTGGTAGGAGGGTCTGATGGATTGGCATTGGGGATTGAGGGAGGAGGAGATGATAATTGCGGTGGACTAGGGGTGGTGGATGACGGTGGAGTAGCAGAAGGGGATGAAACTGGAGCCGGGGATGTAGACGCCATCAATTAGTTGCCAAATCAAATACGGAAAAACTTCAATGTTCTAGTACAATTCACATACCAAAATCCCTAATTGTTCATTTCATCAGTTCCCCAATAATTACAATTCAAGCAACAAAATTCCAGAAATGAATACCAAATCCAAAAACAAAAATCTACAGATATATCTAAATCACCAAACTTCACCAACCAATCAACCAAAGGCCTAAAATCAAATTCACCAAACTTACAATCTTCAGTACACAGTAACAACTTTGGAGTCAAACAACCGCCACCGGCAAAGTTAAATCTAAACCCTAATCACTGTTCACTATTCTTTGTTTGCTAAACCTAGATAACAGATCAAATTAACTAAACCCAGTAAAAGAATTCAGTTACAAATCGAAACCAAAACCCCCTGGTTCACTGATTGCCACACGCAATCTGAGGTATTATCAAAATCACAGTAAAAGAATTCGAAATCAAGAAAACCCTCCAAAAGGCGTACCTTTTTTAATCCAAATCGTCTAATCTTGATCAACAAAAGTTAATTATAAGGATTTTTTGCTCAACGGTCAGCATTCTCTCTGAAAATGAAGAACACGATTTGTGGGGTCTGAAATCCTGAATGAGACCAGCAAAGAATTTTTGGATTTGTGAATAGAATAATACGGTTATACGAATCATCATAGCATCATCATTTTCATAATATTAAATCTTAAACTGAGAAAGCTGTGGACTTTTTCCCTTTTCCGTGTTTTTATTTTGTAGAATTATTAATTTTTCTAAATTGGGATTAGATTACGTACTAATCATACTTAAATGCTTTGTATTATTTTTTTGTCAGTTTACTTTGAATTTTCTTCCGAGCCCCGATTTTGAATATATTTTTAATATTATATGATTTTGACTATATTTATTATGAGTAACATGCACCAACAATCATTTAATTTTATTTCTATGTTTCAATAAATTTACTCTCCCAATTCGAACACTGCGTTTGATTCAATAAGGCGGACATGAAATCAATACTTTGTCAAAGACATATTATATAACTAGGTTACAATTAACACGGTTTCGTTTATATACATTAAAAAGTACGTTATAGATTTCGATAAATTAGATTATTGAGGTTCTATAATCAGTGTTACGCTTTAATTATTTACAAACTAAATTCAGCATGGACATATAAAATTTAATAATATCAATGCAATTTATCTTTTTAATCTAATTGAAAATGCTTTAAAATTCAGCTAAACAATTAAAATTTACACTGCATTTTTTCTACCAAAATGTGTATTTAACATAATATTTTTATTTTTATCAGCAAATATTTCGAAATAATTCATTTAAACTTTTACATAATTGCATAAAGGACCCAATTTTTTAATATAGATTTCCCTAGATTTTGAGGATCAAGTTGTTCAGCAGCTGTACTTGATTTCAATTATTTTAATTGATAGTTTCAACCCGTGATTAATCTTATATTCTCTTTCACCTTTGTTTTTTTTAATAGAAATTAACTAGATTTTCACATATACTTTTTTCCATTTTTTAATCCAATTTGTTGCCATAATCGTAATAATTATTTTTATTCGTCGATTGTTTTCCCTTTACATATTATTTTAGTCATTTCAAATATATTGATAAGACTTCGTTTCTGACAAAATCATCTTATAATCTACCCTCTTATTATATCGATTTTTATATTTTGTGACCAATGACCGTAATTATGATAATTTGTTTAAACCAGAGATAAACCAAATAAAATTTTTTTAGTAGTAAACTAAATTATATACATATATATATATATATATATATAATAAATTGGATTGTAGTTTTCATTAATTTATTATCTGAGTGTTAACCACTTTTAAAAATAATTTATTGTAATGATACATTTTATATAGAATTGATATCTTTTACACGTTTCTAGTAAATGTTCATACACTTATAATGAAGAGTAGATAATTTATTAATTTGACTCCAAGGTTCGAAAACTGATATAATTATATTGAATTTTCAAAAAAAAAACTGAATTGGTCATAATATTTGTATCAAACCAGCTTTGATTTTGATCATAAGTTAGAATTGGTCTTGGATCTTGGCTATTATTGAGTTGGATTATAATGTAATGTCCTTCTCAAAATGGTACGACGACCCGTGTGAGTTGAAAAGAGATATCATTATCATTATGCTGTATAATATTGCAATTGGAAATGTGCATAGTACGATGATTTACTCTAGGTCTCTAGCTAGTTACAGTGAATATGCAATAAAAGAGTTGGCATATGTATACTTTATTTACCATTGCGCTAGCTGTTTACTCTGTAATTTATCATTATGCATAAAATTTGTAATCTTATTGATAAAAAGGACATGAAATGAATTTTACAAAAAGATTTTATGCATATGTAATATTATAAGAGATCGTTTTGTTTTTAAGTTTGTAAAATGTAATATCGTTAAATTTTGACTCGTTCATGTCATTTCAAACAAAAACTACATTGAAGCTGTCACTTTCAGAATTTGTCATTTTCAGAATTCTGAAAGCTTTCTTTTCAAGACGTGAAATATAAGTAAATGAAAGAAAGAAGAGGAAAAGAAATGAAACTAAACTATGAGATTTTTCATTTTTTTATCCATCTAGTTCACCAAAGCTCTGCCGATTACAAATTTTTTTATTAATATCAAAGAAAGAATAATACATATGAAAATTTAAATCAAATTAGTAAAAATTTAAAGTACAATTAAGTTTGTTGTTTTATTGGATAAAATATATGACTCCGTATTCTTCAAGTTAGTACTATGCAGTAAATTGATATTCAATGTCCATAATCATTACTGGTTATGGCTTTACTTTTGATTCACACAAAAGAGACACGCGATAAATAAAATTAATTTTGACACAAAAGAGACACGCGATAAATAAAATTAATTTTGAAAGGTTAGGATTTTCAACTTAAAATTCATCTTGCTAAAACGCAATTTAGAATATGCAATTCAGAATTGTATATATTTAAAATTCATCCTCCAATACATATAGTTCAGGTTAATATCATATAAGTAAGATTTCGGATTTGAACATTGTGAATGTAGAAAATCTTTATTGAAAGACTTGCTTACAATAATCAAGTTCACGACCTAGATCAGATCTTAATTAATTAAAGCAAAACTCCGTGAACCAGGTGAATCAGATAAGAAAAAAAAAATATAATTAAAGTTGATATACATACTTAGGAGATGAAAGGAAAATTCTACTTAGTTACCCATTAAAGTCCGTGTGATATTAGGCATTTTTTATTAGGAAAGCGTGTGAGTTGAATCAAATAGTTAAATTATTTAGGTAATATTGATACCAAGCGACCAAACCAATAAATAGAGTAGTGACACAACATGACAAATAAAAAAATTCTTTTCCAAGGTTATTAATGACAAAATATTGATAGATGGAAAACCCGTACGAAATCACTTTGTTTGTGAAAAATATTACCATAACATATTTATGTGTTCTAACTTAACTAGGAGTTATTTTGTAATTATTCTATTGATCCGTTTGAGACTTAGATCATGTTCTTTTGGAATACAATTCAATTAAGTTAAGTTCTAATTAAGTTCAGTTAAGTACAGTTAAGTTCAGTTAACTTCAGCTTTCAGGAATTGAAGAGAACATGCCTTATTATGTAATTATTGTATTGATCCGTTTGAGGCTTATTATGTTGTCTTTGGGTGAATTTTCTCTCAAACACTAGGACTTTAAATTTAGGATTTCTAGCTTAAGTCATTTGAGACTCTTAACTACCTACACATACCTTAATTGGTGCTTAAACTATAGTAAGTCATAAATTTATCCAACTCAGCTAAAATTGTTGAAAACAACCTGTACATCCATGATTGGATTTACGGATCTAATCCAATTTAAAAAATTGGTTTATATTGGAGATTTAGTAAGTTTAAAAACTTAAACATAAATAGTTTTCATCACAAGTACTAAACGAAGATTTTATCATTTTTCCCTCAATATATTCATAAGTTTGGAATGAAAATTGGATGGTGAAAAAATTCATTTTCTTTCTATTCTCTTGGAAGTCTTGATGGAATCCATTTTCGCTCTACATTCTCCTGTTCTTCGTCATAAGGAGACTCTAACAGGAGTCTCACATCTTTAAGGGTCAGGTTCTTTGCATGGTCTGGCCCGAACTCGTTCATATGGATAAGGATTTAACATTCATATTTTACTAAACACGGCTTGATCTGGCTAAATTCTTAAAAATTAAGGATCAAACTTTGATTTTTATATAAACATTTGAACTGAGGCTGACCTGCACGTTACTTGTAGGTAACAAAGGAAATGGGCCTGAAACCTTGAGCTAAAACACGACAAATATGAAATATCAAGTTGAATGAAGAAGAAGGAATAGAGGAGATAACAAGTTGCGAAAACCGAACCGTTGTGGTCCCAATTCACTTGAAAGACCCAATTGATGGTCACTGCTAATATAAGAAGCTGCAACTTGAGTAGAACGGGCCCGAGTCATTTTCCGGCCATGGAAATTTAAATAAAATTTAGAATCATTTTGTCGAGAACATTGAGCCTGATCGCTCCACTAGACCTGTCTGTCAGTCGATATATCACTTAATTCGGTTGTTAGCATGGTCCGCTCGATCCTATGAAGAAACAATATTTGTTTGCAGGAGTGTTTAGATAAATGACGGAATGGAACCAAATATTCTCTCAACACATTCAAAGCTTTAAAAAATCTGAAAATCCATAAGACATTTTCCTAAATATTTTCATAATTATTTGTCTTAATATATGCATAAAAATAACAATAACAGAATTTGTATAAATTTATCTCCAAGTTTCTTTATAAAATATGATAATAATAGTTTTGGGTTGATTATGCAAAACAAAAAGTTCATTTATCAAACTATAAAAATATCTACATGAATATCAACCTATAAATATGTTAATATGCACTAAAGTACAAAAATGTAACATTTTATAGTTTATGACAAAGATAACATTTCATAATCTAACAAGCATTTTTTTATTCATAAATGTTGAAAAGTTAAATTATGAATATAAGTATATTTACAACTTGACAAACATAAGTAATTTTTAATATATCATTTTTAAATTGATACAATTATTTTCATGAATAAACAACTCGTAAATAAGTCATTGGATAATAAAATATAATTGCTTCATTTTCATCATTTGTTCCAAAATAAATATCTATCAACTATATACATTTTAAATAAATAGATTAAAATCATCTTTCCCATTTGGTGATAATATGTCGAGGGAGTTTGAAATCATATGTTAGTATTACACTTCCATTCATTCTTTTCAACACAAACCTCTCCACCAAAACATAGCATCCAAATTTCTTCCATTCTTTACTTTCCCCTGCATATTCATCCACTCTTTTAACCCTCACTTCCCTCTCGCCAGTCCACCCGAATCTCGATTCCTCCCATTTCATCCTCTCAACAACTACCGAACTCAATCCCACTTCACCCCTTTTAAACCATTGTATCCCATCCTCTCCTTTCGCCCCACCATAGGCAACTGCCTCCCCAAACACTCCAATGCTTTCAGTTTCTATTTCGACATCAACGTCTACAACATTGCCTCGACTAACGTTGTTGTTGTTGTTACATGTAAATATTTGTTCCCATCTTTGTTCAAGTGTCATCTCATAAAATCTCGAGCTATCCATTTGATCTTTGAGTGTTTCGTCTTTGACAAATATGAATGGGCAGTACCATTTTCCTACTACGACATGCGGAGATTTCTTTTCGGATATTGGAAAGTTCGTGTTTGGAAGGCGAGCACGAAGAGAGCTGTCGAGACCTTGTGCTTCGTTTAATTCCGATATCTGATATGGAGTCGATGTACTGTAAGTAACAGTCCAACCTTTTCTTCTCAAGAAATATGGAGGAAACCCATCAGGAGTCACAGATTTAGCGACAAAACCCGAGCTGCTTCTGCAACGAATCTCGAACTGTTGATAAACATCGTGAGGATCAGCCGTGTCGGGTTTGAAATCAGTTATTCGGCTGCAGAAACAGCACGTCGTCATGTCCTCTTCCGTTGAGCTCTTGTAAGCTTTCCTGATTGATCATGTTAAAAATTTCAATCATTCATCACTAGAAGAATATTTCAAATTAGCGTCGACAGATAAAAGGCGTCACTAATTCATTTTAATAGCGTCAACAAGAGTCACCTCTAAAAAAATTCATAGCTCACATTTTACGAAGTTTTTCTACCAGTTGTTGACTCTAATTCGACCCTAGGTCGTTGCTATTAGAGGTGAAATTTGTGTTGACGCTAGTTGTCAACTCTATTCAGCTATTTTAATACGAAACGAGAGCGTTACACATGAAATCTTGTCGTCTTATGTATTAGAACATAGTAACATTAACATACCCTTTATGCTTCCCTTTTCGGTTGATGCAGTAGTATTGATTGGAAGACAGAGGTTGATTTAGAACCGGAATGAAGACAACTCGATCTACCGAGACATGTCTATGCTCTCCAGTTTGGGTAGCATATTCAACTCTTAAGTTGTAGTTCTGTGGGAATGGAAGGTTTTTTACTTCATCTGAGTCGCATAACCCAAAACAGCAAGTAGGTTGAGCTTCGGCATCTTGGATTACTAAGATACCCGAATTCGGACCTTCGGGGGGTGGCAATGAAAGAGCTGTTGGGTCTCTTTGATACCTTGACAGAAGCCTTGTCACATACATATTTCCTCTTTCTTTTTCCTTTGTTGAAAAATGACTCTATACCTTAACTATAACATTTTAAGCGTGGGTTTATATCTATATATATATATATATATGCACGGTCTATATGTACGTGTTGCTTAAGCAATTGCTATAATAAAAATCAATTTTATGTCCATGGATTAGTTTTAAAGTTAATTGGAATTTTCAAAGTCAAATTATATAAGGTGACAGATGCAGGGTCTAGGAAAGTTCAAGATGAGAATTTTCTTAACAATTGAGGACAACCTCTTAAAAATGACAGTTGTGTTTTTATGTTCTTGAAGCAATGTATGTTGATTATTTGACCAAAACTTAAATTTAAAAAAGATAAAATATGAATAGACATTCTATTATCTTATAAAGTAAGATTTAGTATTTATTGAAGTTTAGTTGATAATAAAGCTGCAAATTTAGTTCCTCTGTAAAAAAAAAT
>CAOJBI010875377.1:0-10022 GCA_948277035.1 Euphorbia corollata | reverse complement strand
TCTGATGAATGTCTCTCTCCTTATCCTATAGCTTGAATATTTGTGCCTTACTAGACTTTACAAACCAGAGTCATGGTAATTGGACCCCTTGAAAGCAAATTAAGATAAGGACGGAAGGTTCCCTCTTATTACAATTTTTTTAAAAAAATTATTCCAATTGATATTAGAGACAAATTGGATAGACGATCACGATTTTCTACGGGCCCGGGAAAAAAAAAACTCAAAATATATCTCAAAAATATCTTTAGATTTTTCAGCAAAAATAAGTGATGGCGGTTATGAATAAATTTTAAAAGCAAGATATTATAACTGTAATAAAAGAAATAGAGAGAAAATAAGAGATAAATTTTGTAACAAAAGAAGTAGAGAGAATAAGATATAGATTTATTGATTCTCTGAAGTGTAATGGATAAGAAAAATTGAGTCATGTTTATAGGAAAACTCAATGGCATAACCATAAATAAGTTAATGGCATAAATCATGAAAGAATGTAAACATTGGTGAAATACTTTAGAGGGGGGTGAATAGAGTATGAACTTTTTTCGCGGTATTAAAAACGTTTGACAAAATATGAAACAAAAGGTTTGTCAAGGCCTTGACCGAAATTCTGCAGAAAAGTAAATTGCGGAAAATTAAATAACAATTCGATTTGATACGAGGTTCGGACCCTAATGACCCTACTTCCCCGCCTAGGGATCCTCACCCCTAGGATTTAACGCTAGCTTCCTTGTTTTATTAGATTTCCTTTAAGGTCCTAGATACAACCTAGAAGAGGTACTCCTTTTCTTCAATTCCCGTAACTATTCACTGCTACTATCTAGTTCCAACCCAGATCCCAATCCTAATAAACGCGTAATCCTTACACAAGCTTTTGAGTATGTAATACTCTTGACTTTCATACAAATCTCACAATAGCAATGATAAAGAAATAAGGTAAACTTCAAAAACATGTCTTGTGATTTGGCCTATTCCCAAAATGATGCCCGTGAAATTTTTTTTTTACAAAACGATGCCTATGGTATTAAACGTTCTGAAAAAACTGATTTTTTTCAGACGCCGTTCGAATGCACACTTGGCAGAGGGTATTTTGGGAAATGTAAATATAGGGCCACTGTAAAAGGCCAAAAGTTTCCTACACCCACACGTGACCCATTTGTTTGGTAGAAGCTGACGATTTCCCTTCTTCTTCAACACTTTTGAACCAAATTCTAACCCTAGAAAGCGAAAATTTGTTGTTTATTTTGACTAGAAATGTGAATTGCTATAAGTAATCATCTAAGCTGTTGAATTGAGTTAGGTATTATCAGTTTTTTGGAAGCAAAGAAAGCGTACGGTATAATAGTTCGAACTTGGAAGCAATAGCACTTGGTTACCTTGGATAACAAGGTAAAAGCCATCGTCTCACCTTTCTCCATTAAATTCTTCATTTTCTTTTGCATCTTCTCACCATAGCATTTTAGAGTTTTCGAAGAATTGTTGCAGAGTAAAAAAGTTTAAAAATTTGATTCATGAATCATCAATTTACATCTAAAAAAGTGTCATCACTTGTAACTGAAGTATTTTGATAATGGTTGAATGCTTTTCTGATTTTCAAATGGGTTAGGTTTTATTGTCGTTGTAACTAGTTACATCGTTTGCAAATGGAATTGTAGCTCAACTCGTGTTTTAGTGTAACAATGAAGTAAGTTAAAATGACTTATTTGCAAAGCTTGAGTTGTATTTTTCATGGAACCGTTTGACCCAAAAGCTTAAGCTGATAGGTAAGGCCCAATTGTAGTATTTATATTATTCCTGATAGTATTTAGTTTAATTTTGCATACAAGCAGTTTATTGTAGTCTTGAAAATGACTTCTTCTGAGATCGTAACACATCATGGAGGAAAATGGTCAGTAGAATGGGATAACGAAGAAGATGTAATTGAGTATGTTGGTGGTGAGCTAGCTTGGTTGAGGCTAGATGCAGATAAACTTGGTGTTTATTATTTAGATGATGTTGCTATTGACTTAGGATACGAGAATGAGTGCTGGATGTGGTTTAAAATCAACGGTCTGTCAGGTTGTTATGGATATGAAGAGATAGTGGTTGATAGTGATGTAACCAACATGCTGGAATACAACAAAGGATAAACTGAAATGCATGTGTATTTTGTTGAAAATAATCCCCCCCCCCAATTACAAATTGTTGACCCTAATGGACAGAGGAGAGTTAGAAAGGCTTATGTAAAGGCTAAGGCTAAGAGAAATGTGTTAGAAGTAGGAATAAGTAGCAATATAAATGAGGAACCAAAAGAAGGTGTAGAAGTTGAAGAAGAAGAGCATCTGCATGAGGAACAAGAAAATGTGCAAGCTAAGGAACAACAAAATGTGTAAGCTGAGGAAGCAAAAGATGTACAAGTCGAGGAACCAGAAGTGGAAGATGTACAATTTGAAGGCAGTGATGATGACTTTTTACATGAAGAAAGAAGAGGTCCCTGTTTTATTAGTATAAGTCTATGAATTTGATTTAGCTTCTATTGCTTTGGTATGATATAATGATGATAATCTCTAACAAATTTGAAATTTTTTTATAACAGTTGATTCGAATGAGGACAGTGATGATGAAGAGTTCTTATTTGTTAACACGGACACAGATTCAGATGATGCTCAACTGAATGAGTTTCATGAGCCACATCTTGGTATGGAAGATGGTTTACATAGTCCACAGGGATATGATGATAAGGGTCAACAACACTTTGTTCCATATAATGAAGTTACCGGGGAATTGTGTGTAGGAATGGTCTTTACAAGGCCTGAACAATTTCGCGATACTATAAGAAGATGGGCTGTAGAGAGAGGGACAAGCAATGTTTCGACAAAGAATGGTCGTACAATAATTACTGGGGCATGTAAACATAAATATGGGTTTAAAGTTAGGGCCTTGAAGCTGAGGGATTGCAGTACATTCATGATCAAGACTTTCCAACCAACGCATTCATGTGCAAGATCAATGACCGATCACATGGTCAATTCAAAGTATATAGCAAATAAGTATGTTGACGATTTAAGGGATAATCCTAAGTGGGGTATTGATGCAATTACGAATAAGGTGAGAAGAGAAATGGGGGCAGAGATTTATCCTTCTATAGCCTACAGAGCTAAAGCTAGAGCTGCCAAAATCATTGAAGGAGAAGTGAATGAACAATACCATAGGCTTTGGGATTGGGCAACAAATGTTATGAAAACTAATCCAGGAAGCCTAGTGAAACTGAAGACAGAATTGCAGCTAGTTCAGTGTGCTACTAATAATGGTCAAGTACCAAGAGAAATAATTGTTTTCCAACACATGTGCGTCCGGTATGCACGTCAAAGGGCAAGGTATTTTGAGGGAGTTAGGCCACTGGTGTGCTTAGATGGTTGCTATTTGAAGACAAGAATGGAAGGACAACTATTATGTGCAGTTGCTAAAGATGGAAACGAGCAATTATTTCCCATTGCCATGGCAATAGTTGATTCAAAGTGTAAAGATTCATGGAATTGGTTTATTGACCTGTTATTTGAGGACTATGGCAGACCAGCTAAAACTGGATGGGTGTTTATGTCTGACCAGTAAAAGGTATGAATATTTTACTTTATATTTATTGATATGAATGTATGTATTTGATGTTGCTTATGCTTATGTCAATCAATCTGCCATGTTGTGCTTATGCATTTTACTTTCACTTAGGTGCTTGTTGAGGATATAAAAGAGCTAGAACCGAACATGGAACATAGGTTTTGTGTAAAACATATGTATGAGAACTTTAAAACGTCTTTCAAGGGTGAAGCATATAGACAAAACTTATGGGAGGCGGCATCTGCTGGTATTGAGAAGCAATTTTGGGCTAGAATGAATATATTATCCTTAAAAAGTTTGATAGGACTAAGCCAGACTCTGTTCAAAACAATGCCTGTGAAAGCTTCAATAGTTTCATTCTTGAAGGTAGAGATATGCCCATTTTGACTATGTTTGAGTGGATAAGAAAGAGATTGATGAAGAGACAGTATGTGAAATTTGTTAAAAAGCAAAAGTATCAAGGCCCCATTTGTCCAACATATCAAGATCTGTTACAGAATTTGAAGACAGAGGCTAGAAACTGCTTTTGTACCCTTACCGGAGAGAAGAAGTATGAGGTCACTTGTGGAAGTGCACAAGTAAATGTTGATTTGGCTAAACAGAGTTGTACCTATCGAATGTGGCAAATCAATGGCATCCCTTGCAAACATGACATTTCTGCAATTTACACAAATAGGGAACAACCTGAGAAGTATGTACATTACATTTTCTTGACATAAACTTATTTGAAGGTGTATTGACATATGTACAATCTAGTTCCATCGAAGGAGGAGTGGGAAAGGACAGAGTACCCCGATATCCAGCCATGGATAGTGAAAAAACCACCGGGCAGGCCAAGAAAAAAGAGAGTTAGGGCACGTGATGAGCCAAATAACCCTTATAAAAGCTCAAGAGCTGATGGGTATGTTTTATGTGGTAAATGTAAACAACAAGGGCATAATGCAAGGAGGTGTGGTGCAAATATTATTGGGGAGACAGCATGGGAGGCTAGGAAGAGAAGAAATGCACTGCGGATGATGGCTCAAAATGTAAGATAGTATAATATTAATGTAAATAACACTAATGTTAATTCATTACTAACAGTTGTAATATTTTTGTCAATGTATAGGCAACTACAGAAACATCAACAGGCATACCAAGTGCAAGTAATCCTCAGGTATGCAACTTATAATGTTTTAGCTATTTATGCCTTCTATGTCACTGATGATTTCTGCTAAGTCTCAACCACAATAGGCTAGGAGGGGCAGGGGCACTGGTAGAGGTATTGGTAGGGGTAGGGGCAGGGCCAGGGCCAGGGGCACTGGTAAGGGCATGGGCACTGGCTGGGGTAGGGGCACAGGTGATGAGATTAGTGTTTTCCTTACTTCTTCGTTGCGTGTTTGAGTTAATGTTGATTTTTTCATTATGATCAGTTTGACTGTAAGCTGAGATATGCGTATTTTGTGGCCAAGTTTTGCATATGTTATCATTTTTCTTGCATCCATTGGATACGCCACATGAAGCTACAGGGACCAGCAGCAGAGGTAGAACATTGGGGAATAGAATGATGCAACCTCCCTCTGTTAGGCCACCCATACCCAACTATGCTGCCAAAACTGTTGCTGCTGCTTTGAAGAGGAAAAGACAACCAGATAGTACTGTGGCGTCAACTTCTGCTAGTTATGGAAATGCTACTTTCAGAAATCCTAGGAGAGCAGCTAATCTAGAGGAACTTGCAATCAGGATGGGAAACATAAGAGACAAGAAAACAAAGTAGATGTTATGTTTTCTTTAGATATTTTGCTTTTGGGTACTAATGGCAACTTGGCTACGAACTTAAAATTTTTGGGTTGCAACTGATGCTATTTTGTATAGTGGTGATGTCATATTTCGTATAGGTTGTCATCTTTTGGATATTAGAAATGCCATGTTGTTTGGCTTGTCAGTCATGTTTTGGCTCGCTTCGCTAATCTGTCATTGTATTTTGGATGGTACATATGCCGATTAGGCTTTGATGACACTGATAATAGGTTTGTTAATGATATTCCGTTATATGTTAGCTTATGTATGCCTTTATATACTTACCTATCTATGCCTTTTTGATGATTAATGCTTTATGCCTTTTGTTGTAAATGCTTACCAATTTCACATTTACCATAAAATTGCAATTAACTAAAAGTAACTTGACATTCAGGTTTCCAAACGTATATGCCATTACCTTGACATTCATAGTTGCCATAATGCTTCACATTCATATTTTCCTTAAGACACATAAACCAATTGCAATCCATTACATCACTAAGGCTACGTTCTTCAACTAAATATTTACACTTACAACTAAGGCCAACAACACAACACAGTTTTTAGAACTTGTACTCTGGACTTCAATTTCGCATTAGCTTCCTCCATCTTCTTCACTTCACCCATGGCACTTCTTAATTCCACTTCCAAACTCTTTACCTTCGTCTCACTTAAAAGCAACTCAGCTTCACTATTCTTTAGTTTTGCAGCAAGCTCAACTACTTCGCATGGGGGATCAAACCACTCCAAGAAATTGCAGGCCCCTGCTTCACCATACCTTGCACATCCAATGAATCTCCGCCCCATGTTTCGTTTTGTCCTAGCTATTGTCACAGGAGATATAAGCCCACAGTAACATGTAACTCTCTGATAACTTGATTTTTGACATGATGATCATGAACTTTGAGAACCTTGAGAACTCATATTTAGGGCTTCTCAGATTGCGTGATGGGTATTATTCACAAAGACAAATGAAAGACAAATTTCACTTCAGATGAAGAAGACGAAGTTCAATTGTGCATTAGGGTTCATAGATTTAGGGATTTAAGGAAAGAAGAGGAGGAATAAGAAAAAGAAATCGGGTTTTGGAAACTTTTGGCCTTTTATAGTGGCCCTATATTTACACTCCCCAAAATACCCCTTGCCACGTGTGCATTTCGGACGACGTCTTAAAAAATCAGTGTTTTGCTAACGTTTAATACCACAGTTGACTTTGTCTCTGGGCGATTTTTACTGTTGATCTCGAGTTTTCCGACAAGCTCAGATCGGACTCTTGGCTTCGTTTTTGCTTCGATCTGGTGCTTCTAGGATGGAATCGGGGTTCCCTCAATTGTCTAAACAAGATGGTAAGGTTTATGGAAAGGATCGACCACCTTGGCCGGATGGAGATGCTTGGATTTTAAAAAACCCATCTCAGGGTCAGGAGATTGAGGATGATATCAGATCGTCCCATTCAGCAGGTAAAGAAGGGAGTTCAGGCGAGAAACATAATTCAGTATCCGCGACCTTTAGAGATACCTTGTTGAACACTAAGAGTGGGGGTGCTTCGGCAGATTGTGATATTGATATTCCTCTCTTATCTGATGATGTTTGCATTAATCCAAGCGGTGCTGTACTAGCTATTTCATTCTCAGATCGTGTGCACAATCGGATTGCTGAAAACATGAAAAATTCTGTGTTTGTAAAACTGATGGGCAGGAATATTGGTTACAGAACGCTTCATGGACAACTTATGAAATTGTGGAGACCGAGTGGAGTTTTTCAATGGTAGATATAGGGTCAGGTTCTTTTATGATCAGATTTGGAAGTAGCGTATACTATGATCAAGCAGTTTTAGAGGGTCCTTGGACAATATTTGGAAGCTATCTATCAGTGCAACCATGGGAACCAAATCTTAACCCGTCATGCTCTGAGATCAGTTCTATGGTTGTTTGGATCCGCTTACCCGGCCTGCCGGTCCAATTTTATATTCCGAGCATCTTGAAAGCTATTAGTTTGGATCCCCTCATATGCTAGGATTGCTGTGAAGGTAGATTTGAAGAAGCCATTGATTTCGAGAATTGAAATTGAAGGAAAAATGCAAGCTGTTGAATATGAGGGGCTACCGAATATCTGCTTCCATTGCGGTCGATATGGTCACTTGAAGGAGAGCTGTGCTGAATTGAAGCAGGTAACGGATGATAACCTTAGTATGAGGAAGGAGATGGATAATAAAGTAGAGGAGGGAGGAATCAAGAATCCGAGTTATGGACCTTGGATGCAGGTCTAAAGAAGGGGTGGGCGAAAAGCAGATGTTGCAGGAAAAAGTGGATATGATAAGAAACATATGACTCGGAATAAAGATCGGAATGTTAAGGATATTACGGAAGGTTCGAGATTTAATGTGTTGTACGAAGATCTTGATGATCCGAGTGAGAATAGCTTTGGGAATCTGTTGGGAGTTGGCAATGAAATTATTGAGGATTTGGGGATGAAGACTCCGGTGGAACTGGCCGGGCCAAGTATTATGTCAAATGGTGAGCAGTCTAACTACAAAAAAAATGTTGCAGGACCCAATCCTCGCATGGCTATGCAGAATATCACTAACCATATTGTTGACACTGATGTCGAGTTAAATGAAGGAGAAAGGGGCACTAGGCCAGCGAGTAAAGGGGTGGCCTCCGTGGGATCCAATAGGGTACCGATTAATGTTGTTTCTAACAAACTGTATGGGTTGAATCCTGAGTCCCACTCGGTTGCTTCCTGTTCTTCTATGGGCAGTGGGAATAATGCGGAGTTGGGTAAGGAGAATGTTGAGACTCCGGTGTTCATGGCCAGGTATACTAGGAAAGGCCCTGACAAAAAACGAAATAGTAAACTGGGTGTTATTGTCAAGAAACCTGGTAAAAATTTGAAGTTTACTCGCAAAAATGTGGAACTTGCTATGCCAGAGATGGAGAAGGCTAGTGATGTGGGTTTATCCTTTGAAGTCACCAAAGAGGTACCAGACGGGGAACCTTCAAGGGATGTTAAGAAGGAGATGGAGCATGATGATTCTCTTTGAGTAGCTTTCTCTGCTGGGGTAGTCCTCTTTATTGCTATTGTGTTTTATGGATTTACGAATTTTAATTTGGAACATTCAAGGTGCGGTGAATTCGGCTCGCATCTTGAAAGGTGTTTTGAATAATCATAAGCCGATGGTGGTGGCTCTTGTTGAACCAAGGGTTAGTGGTAGAGTCGTAACCAGGTTATTAGTAAAATGGGTTATGATAATTCTCATCGTGTAGAAGCTGTGGGTTTCTCGGGAGGAATTTGGCTGTTGTGGAACAATATGGTCGATGTTGAAATTGTAGAAAATAATGCACAATTTATTCATACCCGTATAAGTTCAGGTGATACTTTCTTGGGCTTCTTTACGGCTATCTATGCTAGTCCGAACCCGGAGAGGAGAAGAACTCTTTGGACTGATTTGAATCATATTGCGGGAACGATGGAAGAAAGATGGTTGTTGGCGGAAGATTTCAATGCCCTGCTTGCGGATTCTGAGCATATGGGTGGTAGAGGAACCCGCTCTCGGGTGTCTAGTGACTTTGTCAATTTCGTTCGGTCTAACGGTTTATTTGATTTGGGTTACTCGGGCAATAATTATACGTGGCGGAGAGGCCTTCTTCTTTAGAGACTTGATCGTGCTTTGGGTAATGATGTTTGGAATCGAAATTTCCCTAATACAAATGTCAGACATTTACCTAGAATTGGGTCGGATCGTTGCCGGTTGTTGATTTCTTTGGGAGGGTCTCATTATGGCGGCGGTACAAAACCTTTCCGTTTTTTCCGTTTCTGACTGGAACATCATAACGTGAAGGAAATTGTGTTGAGCAATTGGGATAGCAACCGTCCTATTAGTGGAAATCTTATAAGTGCTGCTGCCTCTTTAACAGAGTGGAATCATAAGGTAGTTGGCAACATCTTTTATAAGAAGCGAAAGCTCAGAATCGAATTGCGGGTGCTCAAAGAAAGCTGGAGACTAGGTGGTCTGATGGCTTGGCGGAGCTGGAAAAATCTTTGATTAAAGAGTATGAATTGATCTTGCTGCAAGAAGAAAGTTTCTGGCATCAAAAAGCTCGAAGGGACTGGATGCTTTTTAGGGATAAAAATACTGGGTTCTTTCATAATTTGGTTGCTAGACGTCGGAGGCAGAATAGGATTACAGGAATGAATCTCAACAATGTTTGGTGTTCGGATGAAGGGAGACTTAAGGAGGCAGCTGTTGATTTTTATAAAAATCTATACACTGCAGAGGGTCGTGGGAATAGGGATACGCTTGATGATACTGTTGGTGATCGCCATTTCCGGGGCTGTTTTCCAGCTTTGAGTGAAGATGCCATTTCGAAACTGAATTCGGAGGTGTCGGTAGAAGAAGTGTGTGATGCTTTGTTCCAAATGAAGCCATGGAAGGCACCGGGTCATGATGGGTTTCAAGCGGGATTTTATCAACATTTTTGGGATGTCATTGGGACTGAATTATGTTCTGCTGTCAGAAAGATTTTTGAGGGGGAGATGGTTGAAGAATGGATAAATCGCACACTTATTGTTTTGATTCCCAAGAAGGAGCACCCTCAAACTTTTTCCGATTTTCGTCCTATTAGCTTATGCACGGTGTTTTATAAGATCAT
>CAOJBI010873916.1:0-11725 GCA_948277035.1 Euphorbia corollata | reverse complement strand
CAAGGTTTTTTGGACCGTTAATACCCTAACCAAATCTCTCTGCATAGTTTACTTTGATCTTCCTTCTGGGTTCGAGTTTAGCCTTCTCACAGTTCCCTCGTTTTTCATCATCTGGGAATCTCTCAGTTTTGAAAATGGGGAAGAATCAAGCTTACAAAGCTATGCAGAGATCCAGACTTGGCTCCAGCTCTGCCGGCCCCGATGAGGTCGAAGACGGCATGGTTTGTACCCTTCCATGCTACTTTTTCTCTCAATTCTGCAATTTCCCCTAATTTTGGTTATGATTTCGATTTCAATCTCAAAATCTGTGTGCTTTGCATTAAATTCGATTAAGGTTTTCTGTTTAGTCATTTTATAATGACTTTGTTGTCAGGTTGCAATATTACTTATGGAAAGTTAAGATGTTTTTTGTTCACCTTTTGAGTCGATTATTTGCAAGTAATTGGTTTTGACATGACATGGTTGATTGCATTGTATTTGGCTCTTTGAAATTGTGAAACTGCTACTGGATGTCTGGCCTTTCTGGTGCGTCTGATTTTTGCATAGATAATGACTTAGTTTAAAATATGAAACAATAGAGAGAATACTGATGGGCTAACTTCTCCAGTTCTTTGTTCCTTGCTCATACATGTACACCTTAAATTTGTTATATTTTAGTTGTCATTTACTGAATTTTACTTGTCGTGAAAGCTGAAGGAATATGCATTCTGAATTCTAATTTATAGGCAGTCTGTCCTGCACAATAACCAGATTTATGTTTGTCTTTGGTTTTCTACAACTTGTGTACTATTGAATTGCATTGTGTTGATGTGAATAATCCCATGGAGTATATTAAACTTTGAGAGTGGTTATATTTGTTAATCATAAGTTTCCTTTTATATCATTTCTCAGTTGTTTGAAATTTTGATCGAATTTCTTCCAATATTTCTCGGATTAGTGTATTTGCTCTTAAGTTGGATGAATATTTTCCCTTTCTATTTTTGTGAACATGTCTGATGAGGACTGTCGCAGGTGGATGGTTCTTTTCATTCACCAGAGTGGCATGCTGCTCGTTTGGCCAACCTTAACAAATCTCATACAGTCACATGGGAAGAGTTTAAAAGGAAGCAAAAGGTAGTCTTTTGTTTCTCTATATCTGCTCTCCATTTGAATGGCTTTACAATTATTCTACCTTCTTGCAATGTTCACAGTTCACGTGCCTTGATTCATTCATAATTGCATCTGTGTGCATGTACACTTGATTCATTCATAATTACGTCTGTTTGTGCATATGCACGCAAAACATTTCTCTATGATGCAAATTTGAATTATTTGTTGAAGCCTGAATTATTTATGATGGAGACATAGAGGTGGAGGAGGATGAAGCATTGCTTTTGTTGTTACCCTTTTTATACAAATCTTTTCGGCTTTAGTGTTGTGATTAAACTTTCAGGAGAAGCTGCATTATTAAACTCTAGTTAATATCTAGAGTACAATTATCATGATGCAAACTAAGGGATTTGGTTGAAAATTGAATTATCAGTTCTGCTTTGTTTCACTTTTTCCCCTCCTTTTCTTTGTAGTTTTCTATTATCATTTAGTGTTATTATTTATTCGCTCTTTGAATGTCTGTCCTTCTTGCATTTCCTACATGCCTTTAAATCCCCTGTTATAGGTTCTACATTTCAATATTTATTGGTCATGCTCCAAAAAATCCATTTCCTATAATATTTGCATTGAGCAAAATTTTTTTTATGTTAAAGAATCTAGATATCTGACAATGAGTCTATAGGGTTGAATGAGGGATCTGTAGAAGTAGGAAAGACAATTTGGTTCTGCAAAACGTATAAATCAGTTTTTGTAACGATCTTGTAATTTACAAGTGGAGACTGGAGCTGTCTACAAAAGTTTATCTGGTTATAATCTGAATTTCTGCGCATAAGTGCGCTCACACACACAAGCACGTAAATTACTCTTGCTCATAAATAACTATATCGGTCATTCACTCGATTTATTAGGAAGACGAACTGAGGAAAGGTGAACTTGAAGCTGATAAGGATAGAATGATGCGAGAGTACAGAGCTCAGCTTGATGCTGAGAGGGCGCAAAAACTTTCCCATGGAAGGAACTACTCTAGTAGCAAGTCTAATCACAAAAAGGGTAATGTTAAAAAAAACCTTGACATATGAAAATGATGTTATTCTAAGAAAGTAGTATTATTTTGTGGCCCTTTTGAACGAGATGTATCTTTGCAGATAGGAAAGAAAAAGATTCAAAGAGACATAGCAGCAGAAAGAGAAAGGTGCATATATGTATTTTTTTATTCTTTCACCAGTATCCCAAAGTGTGGATTTCTGGAACACGCTTTCATAGGTGTAGAAATGCAATGCTGAACTGACTCTTTTTCTGTATGAAAATCAATTTTGTTCTTTAGGCTCTGTTCTTCAGTCAAAAGAATTAATATGTCTTGCATTCTGCTGGAGAAAAAATACTTCAATACAGTTGGTTTATTGGTCTTTTTGTTGTGCAGAAAATTTGTACTATTTTCATAGAGATTATAATGAACCCTGCGGTCATTAAAGAATTTATCTGTTCGCATCATCTTCAATGGAAAGGGAATATCTGTTGCCATCTTTGAGTTTAAAATTTTTGGGTGATCAAGGTCAATCTTTTTGGCATTACCAATTTGAAATGGACCTCTTGGGTCATCATCTAATGGTGTTGCCTGTAACTTCAATGAGAAAATCCAATTCTAATGACTGTTATCAAAGAAAGAAATCCAAGATGATAGTACTTTATTCCAGCAACCTAGGAACTAATATGCAGTATCCAACAGAAGTTGAAACAATAAAACATGACGCAACTAGGGTACACAATAAATAACAAAAGAGTATAATAGTGAAAAAATACTAGTTTTGCTTCTTGGTTGAAACAGTATCTTCTTCTCTGAGAATTTGTATTTCCTTAGTGATATATGATCATCTGAAATCTTTGGCTGGCATGATTTTGATGGGATAAAGTATTGTGCTCTTTCAGTTCTTCATCTGAATCTGATTGTTGATCAGAAAAATATTTTATTAGTTGTCAACTTATCATTCATTTTGCTGTTGAAACAGTTTATCTTCGTCTTTTCACTGATAACATATCATATATATGGCTGATATTGGTTCTAAAAGCAACATGCCTGCTGCTACGGATGGATAGTGATACAGAAATCTTTTTCCCTGTTATACTCTTTTTATTTATTGCATAATCTGGTTGTATCATGTTTTATTGTTTCAACTTCTGTTGGTTACTGCATATTAGTTCCTAGGTTGCTTGCTTAAACTACTATCATCTTTGATTTCTCGCTTTGATAACAGTCATTAGAATTGGACTTTCTCATTTAAGGAGTTTGAGTTTATGCTTGTTCAATCAGAATGATCATGTATGAACTTTTGTCCCAGCTGCAAGTGTAGCAGATCGTTTCACTTTTACTTTGCTGTTATGCTTTTTCAAATGCATATAAACCTGAAACTTGAAAGCATTTGCAATTGCAGCATTCGAGGCGAGAATCTTCAGACTCTAGCTCAACAAGTTCGTCTTTGGACTCGAGCAGTGATGACGAGAGAGAATCAAGAAGATCAAAGTCGAGATCCAAGGGAACGAGGAAAGAAAAGAAGCACAAGTCCAAGTCCAAGAACAGGGATGATAAAGACGCAGATGGTCCTGTACCGCTTTCAAAGTTCTTCGGCAGCATGAAAACCTAGTTGCATGTGAAAATGTTGAATTATGCAAATCTTGTTCTCCTAGAACAGGAAATCTCAACCCTGTTCTTGAGAATTAACTCAATAGATTTGCTTTCAGCAGGTTGGTCTAATTATTACTTTTTTGAATTTCTGAGAGCCTGTGATGATATTAGTTCACTTGCTTATTTGCCTAGAAAAGTTCAATTCTTTTTGAAGAATTTGCTGGTTTTGGGAAACTATGCAAGGCAATGGATAGCTCAAGATGAAGCAACTGGTCATTGTTTTTGGCACTTCAGGCATGTAGTAAACGAAACAAACCAAACTAGTTCTTTTATTTAGACTTGGAACTCTAAAAAGTCCTTTATTTCCTCTGAATTTGGAAGCTGATAATTATGATTCATATAGAACAGGTAAACACTTTATATGAATCATTTGTTTTCTTGTCCGGGTTAATGTAACTCTTTTTTTAGATTATTTTGTATTGGAGGGTTATTGTCAAAATATAGAAATATGGCAAATGTATTTCATATTCTCTATATGTTCTGGTTCTATCCAAATTTCACCTAGCCAGTATCCAGGATATCTGTTGTATCTGTTAACTAAGTACTATAATGTCACTTCTTGACTGAAGGATGTACCCTGCTGCAAATTAACTGAAAAAAGTGGGTTGTTCTTCCTAATAAAAATAGTTGGATTGAGAGAATTTGACAATTTGAGGTCATTCTGAAAGAATGTGCATTACCACTGACAAGTTCTATCCATCCGATTATCTATTGTCAATTGTCCGATTTTATTTCTCGTAAAAAGTGCATGTACAAAAAAATCACGAATCACTAACTGTATGCAGTGACTTAATTGCTAATGTCTAGGCAAGCTCTGCATAATTCAACTTAGTACAAACTATACTCCAGGTGACTTTATCATCTCGAATAAATTTGCCCAGTACGTAAACTTTGCAGTTACGCTCCCTTTTTGTAACTGAAAATTAAGTGATCCTGTGTTATATTAGGATATAGAGAACTTCAGCGGCACAACAATCAGAAAAAAAAACTGATACAATCACCATTTAAATAGTTGTAGTCTCCTAGATGATTTCATAATCAAATAATTCAGTTGACGAACCACCCAGTCTTGGCGGAACATATATACAAAAAATAAAAAAACTGAAAGCATTCCAACTAACATAAACCACACTGATCAAAGCCATAATGAATTTATTCTTAATATCATTGATGCTGATACTCTGGATTAAATGCAAGTGCCTCCCTATATATGAGCTCCTTCATTTGTTCTTCAGTCAAAGCATGCTGTTCAAAATCAAAGCTGAAAGGCGTCATGCACACTGGCTCATCACTAATGTCATGAAGCGACGTCAAGTATGGATGGGCAAGTGCATCCTCAACTGTAGAAACCAAATGAAGAAAGGAGTATCAATTGCCTCAGTTACGAGTTTATTCAATGCCAAAGTCAATTTCGCATAAAGCACATATTGGTATAATAAAAAAAACAAGGGAGCATTTGTATCACTATTAGGCATGGAATGGAGTACTAGAAAGCTACTAGTAAAAAATTTCAGATTTGACAAGAAGTATGTATTATAATGCCAAACCAATCAACTTGTACTTCTCAATATAGAATTTGGCCACAATCATCTAGCCGAGGTAGGCACTCTTCAAACTTGTTTACATGTTACAAGTTTTCCAGCCAATGAAGAAACTTGGATCTAATCCTTGATGCCTCTCTACATGGGCGGGACTTGGAATTTCGCTTCCTTTGAGTTAGAGTTCAGCCTCACCAGATAAATAAAAATTTGTTTTGTGCGTTTTGTAATTGACCATGCTTGATAAGAAAATCAGGTAGGAATACCAGTTTAGGCAAACACACTTGAGCAGGGAATATAAATCGTAAGGCAAGCCTAAGAGGTGAATGGATTCGTTGTTCTTCAACAACATCGGACATCGCAGTTTACATATTTCCTTCCTGCTATCCTCATATGCCTCTAAATGACCCAGTATATGTGGTAACATAAGCTCATTAATGATTTCAAAGCACCAAAAAAGGAGGAAAAAAAGACATAACGTATCAGTTCAACTTGACCAAGGGCAATAGAGCTATTGACCAGTAACAAAAATGTCAGCAATATAATAGTGCTTACTACTAACTAGACCATATTTTGGAAGATGACACGAGCACAAGTTCAAAATGAACAATTTAAGGGGATCAACCCCACAAATTTGATTACAGTAGTGAACTGTATGTGTCAAGATTATGTCTGATTGCCAATATCTACCATTGCCTTAATCTACAAGAGCCATTGTTCAGAATCCATGGATTCCAAGTTCCCGACAGAACTACTCTCTAATAGATTATGATTCATAGAAACTACTCAATGCATAATGATGATATGCAAGTTGAGGTCCTGCTATAGCAATTTATATAATTGGTAAACCATTCAAATGAGAAGTATGCACAATGCATTTCCTATATGCACTAGCATACTATAGGCAGATTTAAACAGAAGAATTAAAGTATCACAAAAGTCAATTAGACATGTTTCATTGATATGATAGTTTTAGTTGTATGTATATTCAGAAGAATTAGAATTGCTCGAGATTGCAAACTAAGTTATATTAACAAGGTGCCTCTAAGATTGTATCACCCTCTAAGATTTTATCTGCTCGTCCGCATGCCCATCTCACTTACATCAGGTTGTCTGATATTTGTCGTACATCAGGTATTTTATCTAAATATGAAACAGCTGACCACTTGGTAGCTAACCAAGCCATCAATACACACCTGAGTTGTTAAAAGGAGCACAGTTGACTGTTTAAGTGATTATGGGTACAGATGTAACAATGAATTTGTAAATTGTGCTAAGCTTTTTCTCTAAGTAATGTTATGTGTTGTTAAAACACATTAAACAATATCATGAAAGTATCACACAGGTATCATACATGTTAAGAAACCTCAAAACATATTGTATCAGTAATTTATGCAGTACAAATAGCTTAATTATTGTTGCCATTAAAATAATGTCAGGGTACACGCAATCACCTGTAATCCTTTGTCTGGGGTCAAATGTCAACATCTTTTCAACAAGATCAATCGCTGCAGGATGAACAGCCGGGAACTTCTCCGTGAAAGATTGTCGACGATAAACAGACATTTGCCGAATATATCTCTTTGCATTTTCATTCAAAAACCCCAATTCTTCCTCCGAAGGAGTGCCAATTAGCTGAAAGGTTTACAATGAAGGATCACATGCAATTATATCTCTGAATTTAAAATCTTGTTTGCATAAATTAGCACATGTAGTCCGTAAATTCCATACAAATGCTCTTTTTAAGTAAAAAATGATGAGATGATAACCGCAAATATATGATTCAAACTGCATTATGGAAATTGAGAACCACATAAATAAAACAGCCATGTCCATTAAGGTTTCACTTTCAAGAAAATTCTCATTCATAATCATATTCATGTCATTCAATTTTGACAATAAGTTGTTTGCATTGTATATAGACCGTTTTGATTGACAGAAAAAGATGAAACAGTATCTGGTCAAAAGGAAGAACAAGCATGAAAGGTGTCATGCGATCGATCCCATTGCTCCACGATTCTCTACATCTTCTGAGAAGGTAGCTACATAAAATTTTAATCTTAAATTACCTCCATAAGTAAACGAAGTTGATGCACATGATCTCTGCCAGGAAATAGGGGCTTCCGATCCATCAACTCCATAAAAATACAACCCACTGACCATACATCAATAGCTGCAGTGTAGTCTGAAGAGTTCAACAGCAGTTCCGGTGCTCGGTACCATCTTGTAACAACATATTCTGTCATGAAATCAGTTTCTGATGTAACACGAGCTAAACCAAAATCACAAATCTTTAGGTCACAATTTGCATTGAGGAGGAGATTGCTTGGTTTTAGATCTCTATGCAGAACATTTGCAGAATGTATATATTTCAATCCTCGGAGAATTTGATACAGAAAATACTGCAGGAAGCACATACAAATTAGCAAGGCTCTGAGCCCTTCATTCAAAATTACATTGCTAAGAGAATTTTGCTCGAAAAGGACTCTATAAGATAATGTTCACCAACAAATCAATCCAGCAAGCAATTCATCTCATTAAACACAGATGTCTCGGATAGAAAATCATTTCGGTGAGTACAACTTCTTGGAGTCCCAAACACTACTCAGAAAGATCTCATAATCATGGGTAAAAACTTTTGTGGCCCAATTCTTTACCTTGAGTGATACAATAAATATGCAAAAAAAGGCCAAGTAGCCAGACATCAAATAACTGCCCGAGTATTGCACTCTGATAGTATTAAGAGACACTCAGAATGCTCTTGTAATTACATTCAGCTACAATAACATCACATTGGCCTTGATATGCAGGTGGCAAACTAATCTACTATCAATATGCGGATTATAGTAAATATATTTTCCTATTATCTAGTCAGAAAATAATATCACTAACCTCATAAACATCTTCACTAAATCAAATTTTATGTCTCATCCCATACACACCTTGTTGAACGACTTATGTGAAGTTATGCTAATGCAGCCTCAATATTTCTTATCATCGGTATCTTTCTAAAATTCTCTAATTTTCCTACTAAAGAAGTACTACAACTCACTGAAATCACAAGGAATATTAAAAGTTCTAGACTTGTAATAAACTCTTGTTATCCTATCAGATAATCACATGCATTATTGACAGTAGCTACGAATTCAATGGAGTAATGCACTTATGCATGAGAGAAAAATTTATACAGCACAGATGAAGTTGAAACAGAAAAGCTATCAAAATCGTATGATTCGCATTACTAAATCATGTGTTTCAATTTTAATCATCACAAAATAGATTTGAATCTATGGGGTGAATCTAACATTCCAAATTAATCGACCCCGAGTCGGTCAATTCATTATCAATTCGATGGTGAATTGGCCGATCCCATCGACTCATGAACTCAACTGAAAAAAAAAACAAAAACTGAATTTTTTAAAGCAAAATAGGAAATCAAAGCAAATACAAAATTGGAAAACACATATTTAGGAATGCTACAAAAATGGAACATAGATAAATAAAAATATTAGTTAATTAAATTAGGATTCAAAAATCAAAGTCTATATCAATCATAAATCAAGAATCGGAAAGTGCAATTATAGAAAAAGAAGATAACAATAATGATTGTCTTAACAGTTCAATTGATAATGACCATAATAAGTAAACCAGTTTTATTAGGACTATATTTGCATTAGATTTGAACTTTAAGTACTTGGTTGCTTAACATGATTATTTTATATTTTGATTGCATTTCTAGGCTAACATTTACTTACTTTTAAAGTTGAACATGTTAAATGTCATGAACGAAGAATCTTGGATTCGGATCACCATTCACAAAATATGGATTTTGATTCTAGATTCAACAACTATGGAACTGGTGGTAAAAGCTACAAATAGGACAAGCAAGATAAGACGAAGTGATTTTTTGATGAACAATAAGCACTTGATGGAACCATGAAAAGACCCGGAATATATCCAGTCAACTTCTTTGACTTTATTCTGCCTCAATTGCTCCTCTCACATGTACCAATGATGTAAGACTTCCTCTCTTCATATATAAGAGCATTTGATTACTAAGAACAATGATCTTATTCATTATTCTGCAGTCCATCCTATCAAAATTGAAAAGTAAAATAAATATACAAAAGTTTCTGTACAAGCTAATGAAGCCCACCTGGCAGTGCTCTTCTGATAATCCTTGATTGGAACGAATGATCTGATGCAGATCTGTGTCCATTAACTCATATGCTATGTAAACATCATTAAACGCTTCCCTTTGTGGTGGAGGCATTATATCCCTGATTGCAACCACCTGAAATACAAATGCCAATAAACTCCATCAGGGCCGTATTCTTGAATGAATGTTCTGGCAAAGGTCATATGCGTATGCCAAATCTCAAGACCGAATCTGAAAGTTTTTTGCAGTTTGATATGGTAAGTGACAAGTGTTACACCAAATATTGTACCACATCTATGAGCTTTATTAAAGGAATGAACACCAAATTTGACCTCAAGTACAAATATTAAATTCATTTTAGTCCCACACATAATTTTCAACATTCCATCTGTAAGGCATGGCATCAGCAGATGAGAGAGGCCATTTCATCCATACACGTGTGCAGTAATACTAACACCCGTAAGAGTTGTTCGACAAAAAAACGGAAAAGATTATAACAAACTAAAGACCAGCAGTCATCATATGAACTTAAGAGATACAAGAAAACTGAAGTGAATTTATAGCAAATTGCAAATCCTAATACAGGATTTGCAAGCATCACTTGAATTTTGATCAAAATTGATCTAACGGTCAAATTTTCTGCTGGTGAAGAGAACAAAATACACGCACAAAATATAAGAATTTTGTGGTGAAATCAAAGAAAATGAAGCCTTAAAATTCAATCAGAATCGTAGCAAGAAACAAAAGGCTTCTGCAAAATGTTGGTTTACCTAAAGTGAATATATACTTTGAGGAAATAAGTTATACCCTTTTAGACAAACAAATCAATTCCTAAGAACAGGAGCAAAGCAATTAATCCCCTTCTCCCACCCAAGAAATCATAGTTATTCAAACTAAAAAAAGAGAAAAGTTGAAAGTGGGGCTGTTCATCGCATTAAATACCCAATACTCCTAGCTCATCTAATATAAATAGTAAATATGAAATGGAAAAGCAATCTTTACGCTTCAGCTACTAATAATCAGACAACACAAAGGTAAAATCAAGCAAAATGTCCACTTGGTAAACCCAAAATAATTACCGTAAAAGGTTTTTCTCTTAGCTCCATCCAGATGATATAAAGACAACAAAAATACCTTTCAGAATCGAGATAAACGTTCAACGACAGCGACTACTTACCATAAAAAATCACTTAGGTTGCACATAGCAATAATTATAACAGTGACTGAATTCCAAATATCAGAACTTTTCCTATTTCGATTGAAAGTGAAGATCATCAGCCTTGAGATGGCAATATGGACTCTAATCTAACTATATCTGACATGGAGTTCTATACTTGAGTGGACAAAAAGCCACTGAAAACCAACAAGGCATTTGCATTCTGATACTTCGTTAAATCAGTTACGAAAACCTCAGTTAAATCAAAACCTCAGATTTCAAGCTTAACCTAATAAATTACTCACTGACGTTTTCATGATCCATATGTCGAAGCAACTTGATCTCACGGAGCGTCCTTTTAGCATCGATTTTATTATCAAAAGCATTCGCAATCTTCTTAATTGCCACATGCTCTCCGGTCTCTGAATTCAATGAGGAGCTAACAGCAACAAAAAGAAAAATAAAACAAAAACAAACTCAATAAACATCATCTAATACACTGACCATAACATTAAAGTAAAGCCAAACACAGTCTCTGATAGGAGAGAAATCATACCAAACGATTCCGTAAGCGCCTTTACCGATGGGCATAATAGGAGGCCTGTATTTTGCAGTAACCTCAAAAATGTTACCAAAGATATTGTACTGAATGAACCTGCCACCATGGCTAAGAGTAGCCGGAATATTATCGGCGCCGGCGGTAGGAGGTAGCTGATGATTGTTTTGAGAGCCGGAAATAGCGGTGGCGTCCTCCATCTCAGAGTCGGGCGGAAGAGCAGCTCCACCACCGTCCATGACTGGGAATTGGTTCAGAAAGGTGCGGAGTAGAAAGTGAAAAAAGGGTCAAAACAGATCTGAATGTGCGAAAACGTGAAAGATCAAATCTTTTCGTTACTCTTTGATGTCTCTAGGTAAACTGAATATGGAAACACGTCACAATTTCCTTTTTTTCCTTATCTATTTTAAATTATTGAAAAAGTTTCTATTATTTGAGCAAACATAATATAATTAATAACTTTGTCATTTTTATTGGATATAATCTGTTTCTCTACTTATAGAAAGAATGTTAGGGTTTTTGTAAGGTTAACTTTCAGTTTTGGATT
>CAOJBI010872173.1:0-10485 GCA_948277035.1 Euphorbia corollata | reverse complement strand
AATATATGTATTCTTGTATTAATACAAATAATATTACCATTAAGTTGTCCAATATTATGTAGTTTTTGTATTCTTTACAGGGACATGTTATTTCCCTTCCAAAACTTTCTCTTGATCCTGTCCCAATTCAAATTGCATGCTGCGAACAAATACCACATGGTACTGCCGACATTAATGAAATTGGGCCTTTGACATGTATATGGAAAAATGTTATGCACGTAGTCGAGTCTGAAAAGCATCATGCGAGTAATACAACAAAATATCTGCAGAACTTTTTGTTGTTAATTCAAGAAGTTTTGAGAAGCAGTCCTCACCTTTTCACCGATGATGAGAAAAACTTCATGGGTATTAACTCAGCTACTGCTTTCGATATTTGTTCCATGTATTTTCTTTTCTGGCAGGTTGTAACAATGTTTTGTTATTATTTGTTAACAGAGTCATTCAAATCTCTTTCAGATGACAGTCAAAACCTTTTTGTTCGGCTTTATGTACGCAAAGGTTATTTTTCTATCAATCTATGCCTATCAATCTATGCCTTTGACTTTCTTCTCCTCTTTGTTTTGCCTTGACTTTTTCTTGCCCTATTTGTTCCAGTTCTCCTGAGCTTTATCTTTGTTTTTGTTGTAAAAGTTTACTTCACTCAGAAGTGCATTTATCTATGTTTTTGTAGTAAAAGTTTACTCCACTCAGAAGTGCAAATTTGTTTGCCTATCTTTATTACTTGAGATCGGAAATGATAACTATTTGGTTCAGTTTAAGGTAAAGGTCATTTTGAAAGACATGGAATCTTTTTAGGAACAACATTAAATATTTTTCTTTCAAAGAATATTACAAATAAATGGTTGAGTATTATTCCCTATGATTTAATAATTTGCATATCGTTATTTGGTTGAATGTTTTGTTGACAAAATACTTTAGCAAAAAGTGTACAGATTGCTATTTCTACATACTGTTATTTGATGCTAAAGAAAGCTGATTGCAATTTGCTACCACTCTAGCTTTTTGAATACTTCACACTTGAATACGTGTCAAGTTTTGTGAAAGTATCTAAATTCGTACTTTTATCAAAAACTAATACAACACCAATTGAGAAAACCCTTGGTGCCTGTTGGCTAGAAACATGAGAGAAATGAAATTAGATTGATTGATTGCTTAAACAATAAATTTTTGCTATTGATTTAGTACTTATTTTGTTTTATGGACGCCTCAATGCTATATTATCTGTGGTAGAATAATTATCTCTGGAAATAATGCCTTACTTTTGTCTACTTACCTTCTAGCGTAGTCTCTTACGGCTATAAACTATAAAGCTGCGGGCACTATGTGTTACATTCCTGCTGCGAGATTGACTGTATATTTGTTGGAACAAATTGTATGTGGAAAAATTGAAAGAAAAATGGTGCATTGCTAAAGTTGCCTCACAAATTTTGTAAGTTAGTTTGGTTAAAGTGCAGGTTAGAAACTCTTGGAGAGAATTTTTCTCAAACACCAGATAAATCTATGTAATTTTTATGCTATGGAAATTCATGGAGTTCTGAATAGAAAAAAGGGTACAGCTAGCTTCAAACAAGACATCTTTGAGTAATACATTTAGGGATTTTCATGTCTTGTATTGTATTAAATAAATTAGAAATTAATTATTCTACAATTTCGGATGTATTTATCAAATGCTTACCAAATTATTGGATCAATTACATTTATACCAAGCTAGGCATGATCAATATATATATATTATAGCTTGGAGAGGATTTTTACATAATGTATATGGTACAAGATAACATGAGCAATGAGGCACAAAATTCTTGGAGTAATCAGATTTGCTTATTTCTTTCCTAATCTATACGCATACCCTTGTATAAATACATGTATACAGTTGAATGCAATATACAACAAATTCCTCCGATCTACTGTATTTAACACATTCACTTAATATTTGCAATGTGGATATTGATTTTCGCCTCTGCATTTTTGCATGATATTGTATATGGATAAGCTATTTGATTTTCTGTGGATCTTATTATACTGTCATACTGGCTTAAGGCCTTAAACTAATAGGTTGTTAACTTTTTCTTCTGAATTTATTTTTTCAATATTAAATACTTAAAAATTAAATATGATGCTTCTAAATCAATCACTCGTGGCTTGTTACTTCAGCTTCTATGTAGTAGTATGGTGTTTATGAATTCAGTATCTATTTATGCATAACACAATCGTTATCTATTCAATTTAATATCTTTCAAATGATGTATACCGCAATATTTAGAGCTTTCAATTTAAGCAAATTGCATTTTTTATAACTTCTGGTTTTGTTTTTCTTTTCATGTTGTGACATACGAATAATACACGTAAAAATTTTAGATGGTAACTGAATTTTTACCATTTGTAATCTTGATGTATTGGTATTACTTCCTTAGGACCATGGTTCCAGCTGTCTACAATTTCATACCAAGAAGTTTTGGATATTGAGCAAGCTGTCAAAGACCTCTGTGGTAATTTTAGCGAATTGTCCTTGTTTGTTGGTTTTTATATGATAACTTGAATGGTCAAATGATTGATTTGGTTGGTTTGTCATGCTAGCATTAGGTTATATTTGTTCTTTTGAAGATGCCAAAGAGTTGCAAAGTAATGACATGGAAGCGATTTTGAATTTGCTCAGTGTCTCTGAGCTGCGTGAAATTATGTCAACATTTAAGAAGGTTGGCATCTATCATATTTTCTAAATATATAATAGCCTTGTTGTATTTTGATTATAATGTTCAGTCTCATGGAGCAATTTTTCTGCTACAAAACAGTGATGCTGTAGGCGTTATATGTTCCTCTTTCTCCCCATGTTATATTGTTGAAATGAAACTAATTTTATAATAATGACCATAAGAAATTAATGAAGTCTAATTAGTATCAATATCATAAGGAAATACATATTGATTCAATCAGGAAAAATTTGTCAATGAAGTCCATAATCTGAGACTGAAAGTAATTATATGGCTCTTGACCACCTCAGTCCAATCATAACAAAGACATTATATAAAAACATGCAAGTAAAAAAACAAATAAATAACCATTGGAAACAAGATGCTAATGATAGCAATTGAAATCCAAATTTAGGAATTGAAAACATCAATCAACAACCAATAAAAAAATTTATTATTTGAATGGAATGGAATGTGACATAATAAAATAGGTATTCTTTATTCCATTCTATTCTAGGAATTAAACTACACCTTAAATTTTGCCGATCTTCTTTGTTGCTGCTCAAGTCCAATAACTTTTTCTTCAAGTTCAATATTTCCTCTCTCTAAATCATTTTCGTGCTTTCCTTTAGAATTGTTATTGAACGCATATAATTTAAGTCATTGACAGTTCAACTTCTTGTGATATGCTTCTGCACCAAATATTAGTTTTTCCTAAATTCTAGCATATTAGTGCCCATATCTTAGCTCTTTGTTGGTGCTCAAATCATCTCAATCTGATATCCATAGTCATGTTTTCCCAGATGACAAATTAGTGTTCAGTTAGATATAGGATTGACTCTAGCTGCAATTCAGGATTCCCCCATTTCACCTTGGTTGGTTCTCCTTTTTTTTTTCTTTCCCTTTGCTTGTGACCTACCAAGAATAATACAATATCTACGATTCCTTTACATGTATCGAATTCTCTTGGACTAGAGGTTAGAGGTTCAATTCCGAACAGCTGTGTTTGTTGAATTATATTTCGACACATAGTAGAGTGGATATGTGTTGTACCCTCTTCAAGTCCAAGAGGCATTCACATGTAGGGGAGTGTCATGATTATATAAAACCTACGATTAGAGCCTTACCTATCAGCTTAAGCTTTTGGGTTAATTGATTACTTGATCATGATGACCAACACATGAATGTGATAAAAAAACACTAATTCCAAATAAAATAAATATTAGTAGGATAATAGGACTAAGTTAAAGTAAATATTAGATGAAAACATGCATGTAAGACTTGTTTTATAGTAACTAGAGTAAAAACATATATGCATAGTGAAACAATTACTGAGCATGGTTTAGGCTAGTACAATGCCTATGAGAAGAAACATAACCGTTGTTCTTTCGTATTTCTAAGCTTGAACATGGTGTTCGGTAGTTTACTATTTATTTGATTATCATGACCTTATTCTCCTGCTGTGCCTTTGGAAAATAATATGAACATGATTCTGCTTCTGATGTTGGTTGAATCCATAGTTTAGGCGCATAGATGGCTGCATACTACATGTTGAAGTTTTTGGGATATAATATCATGAAATGATATGTGAAAAATCGTAAGATTTTAATTATTATGGTCAGATATTAGCTTTTAGAAACTAGGAATAGCTAAGGAAGGGACAAAAGCATATAGTAGCAAAACATCACGGAAACTCATGCATCTGGGCCCTATTGAGGCATGACCAGTCACCAGTGCCAGTCTACCTCAGTTGCCATGCTACATTTCTTAAAATATTGCACATGTATATTTTGTTTCTAGTTTCATATTTGCACAGTAGCGGATTTGCTTTCAATGCATTGTTACTAGTCAGATTCAAGTTCTAAAGACAACACCTTAACTTCCATTGAGAAATTTTTTCCTTTGACGCTAATTTGTTCCATTTCATCTTAACATCATGGAATTTTATACATTCATTTGACTGAACTTGCTTAAATTACAGGCCAAGTGCTCCCAGATACTGTAATTCTCTCTTCTTAGACGAGAGATGTTAAAAATTGTTTTTTCTTTTGTCTCTTTTCAGAATGGAATCAACAATACAAGGAAGCAGGATCTTATCTTATCTCTTTTATCTATCCATCAAAATGGATTGTTGCACAAGTCAGTCATACTAATACAAGTTAACTTCTCTATCGGCTTGATAATGAGTATTTTGTACTTCAAATTTTTAAATTGGTTTCTGATATGCAGCTCATTCCTACCGTCGTCAATATTTGATAGAACAGGAGTGTGCATCAAAATATCTTCGAAAGCCGACTCCCTTATTTGGCGAGCTGAGGTGGTTCTTTCTTAGTCCTAACAACCAACATGAACCAGACAAAAACATAAAATATATTTAGCTGTTTCTCAAATTTTGTTTCACGTGCAGAGAGTCTTCTTCCTGAATGGAGAGCAGGATCTATCGGCCTTTCTACTGGTTGATTTGGGGATAATGAAGTTTCCAACCTACAGCTGCATTGTATCAGAACAGATCTTCAAGACTCGAAATGACCTGCTAGCTTATGAAGAGGTTCTATTTCTCTTTGTGGAAGCCCAATAAATGTTTATTAATTTTACGTATCTAATAGTCAAATATTAGGCTGTTGAAGTGGCACAAATTATGGATGAGTCTCTTGAGCGAAACAATAAAGATTTGGTGTCATTCTGCACAAAGATAGCCGATTCCCGATTATCCAGCTCTAATGCAAAAGCAGCAGAGTTGAAGGCCTTCAATGCAGCAACAATTTTGAAATATTTTTCTGCGTCTTGGGTATACTCAAAAGTGATCCTTCTTGGAATATCTTTTCTTGAGCGTGAGCGCAGGTATCAAACATATAAAAAATTTCGTTGCTAAAATCCCGAGTTGTGTGGAAATGGCATGCACCTAAACTTAGTACCCCTTAGGGTGCATGTATCATTTTTAATACACATTTTCTTCACAGCTCTATGTGAACTTCAATGCGAATGATTTATTTTTCATTCAGAAAAATAAGCTAACAAATGTTGACTATTTCAACTTCTGTTTTTATGAATTGTTTAGTTCAGAAAATTACACATTTCATATAAATTCATAAGTTTTCTCTATCAAAGGGAAATGCCTGATTAAATGAACTACATTTTCTGTTCAGATACAAAGATGCAATCAGTTTGCTGAAGCAATTGCTTGGTTGCTTTCCTTGTGATGGAAGGAGAGGTTATTGGACACTCAGATTGTCCATTGATCTGGAGCACATGGGCTGCCCCAATGAGAGCCTCTCAGTTGCTGAACATGGTTTGTTGGATCCATGGATACGTGCTGGTTCAAAAGTGGCTTTGCAAAAGCGAGTTGTTCGTTTGGCAAAACCTCCAAGACGCTGGAAAGCTCCCATTTTCAAAGACTCAATAACAAGGAAGATCAAGGAGGTAACTGTTTTATTTCATTTTTTTAGAACATTGTTTGATGGTTGGAATATTAGTGGAAATCTTGAAAATCCAGAGTGAGAAGGTTGGACTTTACGATCTAAGATGCTCATAAAACCTCTAATTTAGAGTATTAAACAGATTGAATAGCTTATTTTATCATGTCTTACACACACCAGCAATCTTCTTTTTCTATGGCTGTCAACTCAGGTAAAAATCCAGGGGCGACCTTTGAACTGTGAAATTGGCAAGAAAAACAGATTCTATGGAGAAGATGACGAGCAGTGTGGAGTTGAGCAGCTGGCTTTGCAGTATTATGGTGGAGAAGGAGGTGGTTGGTGTGGTGTTCATTCTGAGAGTGGCATTTGGCTGACACTGTTTGGTCTTCTCATGTGGGATGTTATATTTTCTGATGTGCCAAACGTTTTCCACAACAGATTTCAGGTATCTGTTTCATCTAATTTATGAAGATTTTACCTTTTTTCAGCTCATATTCTACCAGAAATTTCATTCATAGATGAAACAAGAACTTTTGTTCTGAATTCATTAACCACGTTATTGTGAAAAGAGAATTTTGAGTACACGTGAGGAAATAGAATGTTGCTAAATCGAGCTTTGAAATTTCAGACACCTAGTAAGAAATAGAAAATAATAAACAAATTAATCCTAGTTTCAATGCTTAGTCTTTGGTAGTATGCAGTGGAATTTTAATATGGTGAGTCGTGGACTCATGATAAATGCTCATTAATCTTGAAGCTTATTCATTCTAGGAAAAATCTCATTTGTGGTCAGAAAACAAGATTCTTCATTCAGTGAAGTTAATTTTATTAGGGCTGGGATTGCTTTACCATGCTGGTGTCCCGAAAAGCTCCATATTCAAGCTTTTCGTAGGTAGCTGTCTGCAAAAGCTCTAAAAATCAATTGCAAACGGACCCTAATTAATTATTATGAAGAGTCAAAATCTCGTCCAATGCCAAAAATATGTTGTTTTATGAAAGTTTGTGAGTGGAGCTTTTTCGTGAAAGCAGCTGTGACAACAATACCAAATAGGCTCTTAGTATGTAAAACTGGATTTGAGGAATTCATACTATAAATGATTGGTAAATTTGTTTTCAGACTGCTCCACTGGATTTGGAGACTGATGGCTTCTATCTAGCCCGAGAAAGCCTTATAGAATCTCACCTAAAAAATATCCATGATGGCATGGCTGAGGAAATTGTAATAACATCATGGGAACTTCACTCAGGAACATCTTGCAGGGGGGTTAACTGGGGTCGCCATTCTCTCTCCGAACTTCGAGCAGCTGTTACCTGCATTGGCGGGCCTTGTTTGGCCTCAATCTGCCGATACCTTGCCCAAGATTATCGAAGTTGGTCAAGGGGCATGCCTGATTTGTTGCTGTGGCGTTTCCATGAAGAGTATAGAGGCGAAGCCAAGCTTGTCGAAGTTAAAGGGCCTAGAGATCGTCTCTCTGAACAGCAGCAAGCGTGCTTGTTACTGTTAATGGATTGTGGATTCAATACGGAAGTTTGTAAGGTCACCCCTATGCCGTTAGACTCGTGACAAATGATTGTTCAAAGCTTTTGCCGGCTTTGTATTGGAGATCATGTGGCTAGTATATGTGATTACTTGTTAAGTAATGCACATAAACTATACAACATAGATACTAGAAAAAGGCACAAAAATTAGACATTGGAAAAAAAATAAGTGGTGGCTCTTCATGGTCTTGAAATGCCATTTAAGCTCAATCTTTTTTAATTTATTTGCAGGTGTAATTGTAAAATGTAAATTTATAATTATGATGTACTTAACTGGATGCTGAATAAGTTAGTTGATTGTGGAAAAGGGAAATAAGGAAAGCTTTATTTTGTGGATTGTGGAAAGGAAGTTATCTTGCTCGGAGTTGTTTAGCAATCCATTATTTGAATAGATGTTATAAAAATATAATTATTTTAAACAATTTGTAGAGTAATTTTTTTTATGATAAGCTGTCATTTTTATTGTCTTCATATAAAAAATCTAGCTTTTGTTTAAGTATATGCATTTTGTCTCGATGTGTACTTTTCAACCCGCAAGTGTACAGATTGCAATTGAAGTAATGTCCACCTACTAATCATTCTTAGTGTAGTGTTTTTTGTGATAAATTAAAAGATATTGATTTGAGTTTTTCATCTATAATAAATTTAAATCTATTACTCCAAATGTTTAATATGCTTATAAGAAGCTCAATACTTAAATCTTGGATCAGATATAGAAGTCGTCATCCAAACTTGTTCATCCAAAAAATTATGTACAATTACAAAAGTGTTGGCTAATAGGCTTTAAGCTTGTGTTGGATGGTATTGTGTCCGATAATCAAAGTGCGTTTATGCCGAGTAGACTTATTATTGATAATGTATATGTATTGATAGCTTATGATGGGTGGGGCATTGTTTACACTGTAAAAAGTCTGGGCATGAGGATTTACTTGCTCTGAAGCTTGATATGGCCAAAGTGTACGACTGTATTGAGTGGAAGTATGTTGAAGCTGTTTTGAGGTTGATGGGTTTTTCTATTCGGTGGATTTCTTGGATGATTATGTGTATTTCATTTGTCTGGTATGCATTTTGTACTAGTGGCAGGACATTTGAGAAGATTATCCCTGAAAGGGGACTCTGTCAGGGGGACCCTTTTTCCTCTATTTCGTTCATTCTCTGTGCTTAGAGATCGTCTGCTGCTTTATCTTGTTTGGAGAAAAGGGGTTAGATTCAAGGTTGTAAGGTTGATAGGGATGCTCCTTCTGTGTCTCATTTATTTTTTGTGGATGGTAGTTATCTCTTCTTTAATGCAAACTTTGATGAATGTAGACATATTAAGAACTGTTTAATAGTTTATGAAAAAGCTTAGGTTAGACAACAAACTATTAAAAAATCCTCTGTGGCGGTCAGTGTTAAAATTGATGATTATCATAAGTAGTTGATATGTGACTATTTTGAAGTGTCTAATACGGAATTTGATTCTCATTATTTGGGGATGCCGATGAGAGTAGGAAGAAGTAAAATAGCCTCGTTCAGTTTTGTTCGAGATAAAATATGGAAGAGAATAAACTCGTTGAGATCGAAGTTTTTAAGCTGGGGTGGAAAGGAGATCTTAATCAAATCGGTCCTTCAATCTATTCCATCTTACCTCATGTCTCTTTACAGGTTATCGTCGGAGCTTTGTGAGTCAATTCATAAGATGCTCAACTCGTTTTGGTGGACATCGAATAATGGTGATATGAGAGGTACTCACTGGCAGAGGTGGGAGCTTCTATGTAGACCGAAAAAGCATGAAGGTATGGGTTTTTGAAATCTTATTGATTTCAATTCGGCCCTTCTTGCTAAGAAAATTTGAAGATTTTTATGCAAACTCAATTGTTAGTCGTATCTTTAGAGCCCGCTATTTCAAAGGGAAATCTGCCCTTGATGCAGAGTTAGGGTTGGCTCTTATTATTTTTGGCATAGTATTCATTCGACGATATTCTTTTTTAAGGATAGTGTTAGATGGAGAAGTGTTTCTATCCTTATTACTAAAGATTCTTGATGTGAATAGAATAGTTCAAAGGGCAAAAGATGGCCTGAATCTCTCTTCTATTATGGTTTCTAGTTTGATTGATGATGGAAGGTGGAACCATGTGCTGATTAGTGATTTATTTGATGATAATGAGGCTGAGTTTATAACACCCATCTTCCAAACTTTAGTAGAAAAGAAAACTCCTTTTTGGTCGCATGAGACTAATGGCAGATTTTCTGTCAAAAGCGCTTATTGGGTTGTAGCAACTTGTCGAACCTCTCAGTTGGTATCCATGTAGAAACAATTGTGGAATCTAAAATTACCTTCTTAAATCAAGGTTTTTCTATGGAGGGTCTTATTAAATATTCTTCATGTTAAGTCGAATTTGTTCCAAACACATTCTGTTGATGATGCTAGTTACCCTTTCTATCGTTTGTGTTCGAAATTAGTGCTTCGCTTCCTGTTTGACTGCAATTTTTTCCGTTGTGTTTGGTCGATCGAAACTATTCTGTTCCTATACAAGCCTCTATTTTGAAGGTGTTTAATGATTGCTCTGTCATAAGCCTACAAGTTGTGCAGAAATGTTATGTTTTATTATGGGCTTTATGGTTTACTAGGAATAAGCAGGTGTGGCAGGGCATTTTTATGCAACCTAGAGCAGTCATTCGACTATGTTTATCAACATGTGTGCAGTGGGGTGCGATTAGGGAAATTACTTATACACCTGCAAGTGACAACGCTGCTTTTGGGCATAATGGTAGTAGCAATTTTGCAGTTCCTGGGTAGTAGCAAGGGCCCCTCAACTCTTAGGTGTCTCGTGATGGTTCGCAGCTGCAATTATGAGCTA
>CAOJBI010871445.1:0-11882 GCA_948277035.1 Euphorbia corollata | reverse complement strand
TATATATATATATATATTCTTTTACTTTTTACTTTTCTAATATTTTAAATATATTTAAATATATATTTATACCACTTTAATGTACGTATACTTTAATTAATAAAATTCTAAAATATATAATTTACGTGTCTAAATGCAAATATGATGTTACGACATGGGATGTTACATGTTCCTACAATGTTTCTAACATATTAGTAGCAAATATCGAATAATTAAAAAAAATTAAAAAAAATATATAACAATGGATGATATTTCAAAGATAAAAATGAGATGATCAAAATATTTTAAAACAGTATGTCAAAAAAATGAACGGTTTGAAAGATAAATGTGAAACGAACAAAAAAATAATAAAAAATAATTTAAACACAAGAATTGAAGGAGATAAGGAGAGGAAATGTGATAATGTAAATAAAAATGTGATGAGAAAATAGTTTGTAATATTGATTCTTTTAAAATAGTTTACCAAAACTAGACTTGTGTTAAAAGGCTAGATACAAGTAAATGAACGACACAAAGCTTGTAATGTAAGGTAGTTTGGGCATCAACCCAAATACAATATCTGAATAGTAAAAGCCCAGGTCTCACGAAATATCAATAAACTTGTGCACAAAAATGGTATATTTGCTTTGTAAATAGAAGCCTCAAACATAGATTTTTTTAAGCAAAATCCCTTTTATGGTTGGTATTACCTATTTACCTATATTGAGTAATATTACTGATATCAACTCGGTGAAGCCACTGTTAAAAGGTATTCTCAACTGAACCGAGGCTTAATTTGTGGTTCTATCCAACTATTGATTTCTTAAGAAATAATTTATCTCTTAAATATTAATTTCTATATATATATTTATAACATGAGTATGATATATACATGTTTCTTTCATTTTATATTAATATATTTTTTTATCGTATAAATATATTAAGGATTATCATTTTATTGATTTTTCGAGTTTGAACTAGCTACACCTGTAAATCTTCTATGCCTCTGCTTTTAATCTATTGTATCAAAGTCGGTAATAATACATGGTTTTGCGGAGTAATATATTGCTATTGAGTCCATTCATTACATAAGTTGCATGTTCTATGCAATCTATTACATTTTTAATTACTTCTATGTTACTATATATATTATGCATGGTAATGTCAGGGAAGGCCTTGATGCTTTAGTTATGAGTGCGACCGCCCATGGCTCATAATCGGAAGGGTACTAAGAGAATTTTATTTTTTTCTAAATTTTTAGTAATTATGTTAAAAAGGTAAAAAAAGAACATTAAATTTGTTGGATCAATTGGTTAAACACTTTATTGAGATATGAAAGTGATGACCTTAAGTATTAGTTTTATAAAAAATTTAGTTCTTATTACACTTTCTTAATTGAAGGCCAAATTTTACTAATTTCTATATTATTTCGCTCATGGCCCTCAAATTGTCAAGAATGGGACTGAGTAACGTTAATAAAATTTCTATGCTACAAGGATAAAAATGGTAATAAATTGAATCACACGGAAACTAAATATGTAATGACTCCATAATGTTGAGATCAGAAGAGGAATATACCATCAATGAGAGTTGATCCAAATGGTAAGCAATTTGATATCACTTAAACAAGGTTTCGAGTTCGAGATTTGTGAATGTTAAAAATTCCTACTAGGAGACTTAACCACCATAATCAAGTGTGCGATCCGGGACGAATCTGAATGTAGTCGGAGTAAAGTTCTGGTGAACCAAATGGGTAATAACAAAAAGACATTAAAAAGCACATGTACTAAATGAATAACATGTATAATACGTAAATCAATTACAAAAATTAACTTTAACACAAAATTCAAATGACACTCTTTTGTTTAATCATATTAACTTGAATTTGAAATCTCTGCAAGTCTAACACATGGGATGAAATTTAGGGCAGTTGCATAAATTTTGAAAATAAATATTGATTTTTTCTTCATTTATTGGTAATTTTACAAGTATTTTTTCGAAATATTTTTGTTCGTGGCTTAGTTACATTAAGACTCCTCATTCCTCCCAACAAAATGTATTTAGTGAAATTCAAACTCAGTTCTCCTGCAACTTGCTCAACCTGTGTTGCCAACTAAATTACACCTTATTGATTTTCTTTCTTCTACTTATAACTGAAGGAGACAGGTACAAATTATAACCACTGTCATAACAACTTTACTTTTTTTTTTGGTAATATGATAACAACTTAAATTCAATTAACACCTCAATTGTGCCACACCATCTCTATTCACACACTATAATTACTGCGAAAAAAATCTCTATTTACACTATATGTAGAGAACAATGGATCATCATGGTAACTCGCTATATACACTCATTTTGTATCGATTTATCACATTCGTTTGATTTTGCAATATCTACATTATATAATTACAAGATCCATCACTTTTGTAATAGAAAAGAGAAAAACATCATCAATTTTAAATTGAATAAACGAAACTTTTAACTAAGCTCTAACAAATTTTATACAAAACCAAAATGATCTGAAAATCTCTTTGCTTTTTTCCGATTATCGTCGAACATATTGGAATCAGCTCTTCCATCAATTTCTTCATTATTACAAAGTATGATTTTTGTTAATATTTAAAAAGCTAAAAAATCCAACAAATTATCATAATAAAAATTAATGAAAAAAATATATTATAATTGATATGAATTATTATTCTTCATTTAAGTTTCAGTATTTTCAGTTTCAATATCTTCAGTTTCAGTTCATTTTCAGTATTTTCAGTTCAGTTTAGTTCAGTTTCAGTATTTTCAGTTTCAATTGAAAAGAACAGAACCTAAGATAGGAGAGATTTCTGTTGAATTAAATGTTTAGGATATATAAAAAAAAGTTAATTTAATTTTTTTAATATCTAATTAACTTCTTAATTATTGTGTAAAATTTCTAAATGACACTTAAAATGGGACGAAAAGAGTATATCACAGGTTAAACTTGAAAAACGTTAGAAAACAATAATTTTTAATACATTTATTCAAAAACAAATTGAACTCTAAACCATGCATCAATACTTGTCTCTTTTACCTTCAACATTTGGGGAAGACTTTAGGCAGACAATCAATGGTTGCAAGTATGTAAAGACCAACGTAGAGAGTGGATGCAACATACGTGAAACGGTCAACAAGGACGGCTCAACCGCCCCCCTCATTTACTCCTCCTACTCCTCTCTACTCTTTCCATTAACCTATCAATTTCTACCTCTTTCCATTAACCTATCAATTTCTTTACTCTTTTGTTCCCTTTCTTAATTATACAACTCATTTCTACTATTCTTTCCTTTCTTATGTATATATAATCAATTTATTATTTAAATTTTTGAGAAAAAAAATACCACATTTGAAGTTTGATTTTTGGCAGGCCATTCACATTCAAACTTAGCATTTTGTTGAATATCTTATACCTATAGTCCAAGATTGAATTTTTAATCTTAATGGGTTTGTCAATAAAGTTGATTTACTCTGAAGAACAGAAATAAAAGGAAATTCGGAAGGGGAAGAACACCAAACACCATAATCTTAATCATGGCAGAAGATGAAACGGATGTATGGCGCGCTTTATTGTTCTTCCTGTTCTTAATTCTAATTACAGGTAATTTGTCTGCTAGTCTGTAATTATTTAGCTTTACGTTGTTTGCTGTATCCCAGAATACATAATTTAGATTCTGTTAACTTGAATTTCACTTTATAATCCCCTATTCCCATCTGGTTTTATTGGAATGTAGAGAAATTTAACTCGTTAGGTATTTTGAATCAATCAATAACACCAAAATTGAATTTAATTTTGTACAATCATTAAGATTCTAGGATTTTTTTTCCTGATAGCAGGTAGAACAGTAGCTGCAGATTCTCTAGAGGAAGATAAAGCAGCCCTGCTAAACCTAAAATCATATCTTGAAGAGAAGAATCCGATAAATCGGGGAAGTTACTCTCAATGGGATAATTTCACCACTAATCCTTGCAACTGGTCAGGAATTATCTGTGCTAATGATGGCACAAGAGTTACAGGCATTAATCTTACTTGCAGCAACATATCAGGGGACTTTTACAACAACTTTTCGTCACTTACAGCTCTTACTTATCTCGATCTTTCGCGAAATTCCATTGGTGGTGTAATTCCTGACGACTTGAGAAACTGTCAGAACTTAGCTTATCTTAACTTATCGCGTAATATTCTTGATGGACAGCTTAACTTGACTGGCTTGAGTAACTTGCAGACTCTGGACTTGTCGTTGAATCGATTCTTGGGGGGAATCGAGTTTATTTTCCCAGCACTTTGTAACAAGTTAGTAGTTGCTAATGTATCAGGTAACAATTTTACAGGTCGCATTGATAGTTCTTTTGATGGTTGCTGGAGTTTAAAGTATCTTGATTTGAGTTCTAATGTATTTAGTGGAGGTCTATGGAAGGGTTTTTCCATGCTGAAGGAATTTTCGGTTTCCGAAAATTTCCTAACTGGTGAAATTCCGGGGTCAAGTTTTGCAGACAATTGTACCCTGGAAGTGTTTGATTTGTCAGAAAACAATTTCACCGGTGGAATACCGAAAGAGATTTCAAACTGTAAGAATCTGATCATTTTAAATATGTGGGGAAATAGGCTCGATGGACAGATTCCCCCTGAGATAGGTTCGATTTCGACTCTTCAGGCCTTGTTCTTGGGAAACAACAGTTTTTCTTCGGTAATTCCCGAGTCTCTCCTGAACTTGACTGGATTGGCGTTTTTGGACTTGAGCAGAAACAAGTTTGGAGGAAATGTGCAGCCGATTTTCGGGAGATTTACACAGGTGAAATATCTCGTGTTGCATGGGAATCTCTATACTGGTGGATTATATTCTTCAGGCATTATGAAGCTGCCGAATGTTGTTCGATTAGACTTGAGTTACAATAATTTCTCAGGTCCATTGCCTATCGAATTATCTCAAATGCCAAGCTTGAAGTTCTTGATACTTGCTTACAATCAGTTTAACAGCAGCATACCTGACGAATTCGGGAATTTTTCTAGAATTCAAGCTCTTGATCTCTCATTCAACAAACTGACAGGAAACATCCCGAGTTCTTTTGGAAACTTGAAATCACTCTTGTGGCTAATGCTTGCTGGCAATATACTTACAGGCGAAATCCCGAAAGAATTGGGTAACTGCAGTAGTTTGCTGTGGTTGAACCTTGCTAGCAACAATCTTTCAGGCAGTATCCCATCAGAGCTGATGAACATAGGACGAAACCCTGTGCCTACCTTTCTGTCAAACCAACAAAACGAGCGTGTCATTGCTGGCTCAGGCGAATGTTTGGCAATGAAAAGGTGGATTCCTGCCAACTACCCGCCATTCAGTTTCGTATACACAATCCTTACAAGGAAGAGCTGCCGAAGCATATGGGACAATTTACTCAGAGGGAATGGCATTTTTCCGGTTTGTGCTCCAGGGTCAAAGTACTGGACTTTTCAGATCACTGGTTATCTACAACTCAGCGGGAATCAACTCTCGGGTGAACTGCCTCAGGAAATCGGTAAATTGCGCAATTTCAGTATGTTGCATTTGGGTTCTAATCAGATATCTGGTAAGCTTCCTGCACAAATTGGACAAGTTCCACTTGTAGTCCTTAACATCAGCAGAAACGGGTTTTCGGGAGAAATACCGATTGAAATCGGGAATATCAAATGCTTGCAGAGTCTTGATGCTTCTTACAATAACTTCTCGGGTTCATTTCCATCGATCTTGAATGACTTGAACGATCTGAACAAGTTCAACATCTCTTACAATCCATTGATTTCGGGTGTCATTCCATCAACTGGGCAGTTGGCAACTTTCGATAAAGATTCGTACTTTGGCAATCCCCGCTTGGTGCTCCCAAAATTCATCACAAATTCCTCCAATAACCCGCCTACAGACAGGAAAATTGACAGCAAGAAGAGGGATCGAATAAGATGGGCTGGATATTTTGTCCTTTTATCACTGACTCTAGCCCTGTTAGTATGTGGAGCTCTATCAGTTATAATCTATATTTTGGGGAGGAATCGGTCCGACTCTCCCCGATACCTCTTGGAAGACACAAAATATCGACACGACATTGCATCTAGTTCAGGCAACTCATCGCCATGGTTGTCTGATACAGTTAAGGTCATTCGTTTGGACAAGACAGCATTCACTCATGCTGACATCTTGAAGGCAACAGGGAACTTTTCAGACACTAGAATCATAGGGAAAGGAGGATTCGGGACTGTTTACCGAGGAGTATTGCCAGATGGACGAGATGTAGCAGTTAAAAAGCTGCAAAGCGAAGGAATTGAAGGTGAAAAAGAGTTTCGAGCCGAAATGGAAGTACTGACTGGCAATGGATTCGGTTGGCCTCATCCAAATTTAGTAACCCTTTACGGTTGGTGCCTAAATGGTTCGGAGAAAATACTAGTTTACGAATACATGACAGGTGGCAGCTTGGAAGATCTAGTTTCTGACAGAACGAAGCTGACGTGGCAAAGGCGAATAGACGTAGCGACAGATGTAGCTCGAGCATTAGTATTCCTCCACCATGAATGCTACCCTTCAATAGTTCATCGCGACGTCAAGGCCAGTAACGTCCTTTTGGATAGTGACGGGAAGGCGAGGGTGACGGATTTTGGGCTGGCGAGATTTGTTGATGCGGGAGATAGCCACGTCAGCACAACAATAGCAGGGACAGTAGGATATGTGGCACCCGAATATGGACAAACTTGGCAAGCAACAACGAAGGGCGATGTGTATAGTTTCGGTGTTTTAGCAATGGAGTTGGCGACTGGGAGGCGAGCGATAGATGGAGGGGAAGAATGCCTTGTGGAGTGGGCCCGGCGGGTAGTTGGAAACGGGAGGGATGGAGCGGTTATACCCGTTGTGATGTTTGGGTCGGGTTTAGTGGAAGGAGCGGTTGAAATGTGTGAGTTGTTAGTAGTTGGTATAAAGTGTACAGCAGAGACACCACAGGCTAGGCCTAATATGAAGGAAGTGTTAGCTATGTTAGTAAAGATTTCAGGAAACAGAGTTCCATTTTGATCTATTGTTCGTATAGTTTTCGGTTGTTAAGGAAATGATACATGTACTTACTGCACAGGTTTTTCGGTTTTGTTCATACGATTCTTCTTGTAAAGAAACATTTTTCTGGAAATAGAATTGAAAGACTGATTAGTTCAAGATTTTCATATGGTTCTGTGTCGTCATGTAATGCATGTCTTTACAATCAGCAGCATATGAGGTTAAAACCACAACTTATAGCTGCTCCATTTTACTCTAAGGGCATGTTTGAAATTGCCATAAGAGTTGCTGTCACTTACAAACTTATAATCAAACAAAAGAATTAGACTCTTAACTGCTAATTAATTATGAACCGTTTTCAATACTTTTCGGGACAACAAACCGAAAATGTTCGAAAACGGAGCTTTTCGAGAAAGGGGAAAGCCATCCCAAAGTAGCAGTAACAAGGCAGGACATGATATAGCAAAAGGCAATGTCTAAGAAGGGCACAACACAAAGATAGTTTGTCAGTGAGTGCAATAGAGGACAAAATAAGAGGAAAAGCATGCAACAGCTCACCTTAATATTTACCAACATATATAGCCGTATCTTTTGGATTATATTCCACGTCTGAATCAATATATAGCCGTATCTTTTGGATAATATTCCACGTCTGAATCGCAATTTGAGGCCTTTATCAGTGCTTCGCCTATCTATCTCATTTCGTTGCCTTCTGTATCGTCAGGGCGGCTCCGAAAGACATTTTATGAAACCGGAATGAGGTGAATCGCATCAATTCAAATAGCCAGTGATTGAAAAGTATTAATCAGTAACACGTTCTAAAATACATGACCCAAATGATGTCGGGGAGATATAATATGTTACCCATAAATGTTCTGTAGACATGTTTCGAACTATCTTTTTTGTGCTTTTGTTTTGTATCATATTTAATAGAAAAGCAATATATATGTATAAAACAATTACAGCACGTGGAAAAAAAAATTCATGCATCCTCAAAATTCACTGCAATCAATTTCCAAAATTTTTCTTCCTTTCCAATTCTAAAGATTCACTTTTTAATTCTACGTTTAAAATATAGTTCGATAAATTTAATCAGTCATATATTTGCATAATTCATTTCCAGAAGTTTCAAAATATAATCAGGTCAGTGAAAATTGGCTGCTGAATCACTCCCATTGCATACTCATCAACTTACATGGATAGAGAAAAACACAGGAAAGCACATAGAGGGACACACAAAGAGGTTGGTCCAAAAGTGCATGATTATTTGTATGTATATATATAAAGGAAGGAAAATAAGTGTAATATCTGTTGTCGTTAGCGCATAATCAATCATTAACTTTTTTGTGGTTGATAATTTTTTTTTATCTTAAAAGATTGTTAGAATATTCATAATCAAATATTTAAAATTATTGCTTGATTTCGGAAATAAAACTAAAAGGTGCAACTAAATAACAAACTTGTACCAACAAAAATAGGAAAGAGAATGAAAAAAATATATTCAATTGATCGAATAATGTTTTGATTTTAACATTAGATAATCATTTTTCTTGTAAAAAAAAAATACAGTGTAAATTAGGTTAGAAAATCAAAGTGGGGTAGTGAGAATTAACTAGAGGTAGTGATATCAAGTCATGGATGTAAAGATGGAGACATCTTTGTCATCTCTCACGTGATTTCTGTTTCCTAAAACAAACTGCCCTAAAATGCTTCCTCCACTTTCCCCAATTTACACAATTTGCAGCATAGAAATAAAAGAGTACCCTACCCACCTAGTCACACTTTCTCTGCCTTTAAATACACCCATGCATGCCCTCTAACAACATATCCCATTGACCACGCCAACAAACCAACAAAAACAAAACTAAGTAAAATGGAATGTTCATATGCAAGAAAATCAAGAAACGATGTTTCCCTTCAAGAACTCAGAGATAGGCTTGCAGACTTTGCTAAAGTTAGAGGTTGGGAGCAATATCACAGCCCGAGAAATCTCCTTTTAGCTCTTGTAAGTATTAAACAATCTTGTTTAAGTTGTTTCGTGCATTGGACTGTCTTCTAGCTTTTTTAAGTTAACTTGCCTTTTAATGAATATGAAGGTAGGAGAAGTGGGAGAGCTGTCGGAGATATTCCAGTGGAAAGGAGAGGTGGCTAAAGGGTTACCGAATTGGAGTGTCGATGATAAAGAACATCTGGAGGAAGAGATTTCGGATGTTTTGTTGTATTTGGTTCGACTTGCTGATGTTTGTGGACTTGATCTTGGACAAGCTGCTTTGTCAAAGATTCTCAAAAATGCTATCAAATATCCCGCTACTTCTATTAACTAGTTACTTCTTTTACTACTTAAGTTAAGTATAGTTCGGTTGAGTTCCGTTCAGTTAAGTTTAATTAATATTATATTTATCATGTAGCTTTGTGTGTTCAACTCCTCTTGCCACTCTATATATGATAATAATTTTCAAAACAAGATTTATTAGTTTCATTATAATTTCAAAATATTACCAAAGTACAGATATGTTCCTTTTGTAATCTTATTTATATACATATGAACAAGATAGATGAATAATTAAGATTTATATAATTGTATTCAATTTAATAAATCTTATTTGAAAATTATCCGCGAAAAGCGTTCGAAAAGTACGTGTCAAAAATTAGTTTGGGTTACAAAAGAAATCATGATTGTCGATGGATTCGAATCAACTGATCAATGAGTCTTATTTTTATTTGTTAAAATTATCATTTAGGTATCATGAATCAAAATCTAACTTAAAACGTGATCTAGTTATTGACTAGAAGTATCATGGAACCATGTTATTATAAATATAAGATGAGGGTAAAGTGTAACTGTAATTTTACTATTCCTAATACTTGTCTCCCTCGGGTTTGAAGCGCATAATACTCAAGCTCACTGTTTTCAGTTGAAATTAGGTATGGTATGGTATCGAGGACCAATCAAATGGATTCTCTTCAACATGCAAAACTTAGAATTATAATTCAACAAATACATATCATATTAATCCAATGAGTAACAATTATAACAAGATATTATACAACTAACAAGCAGTAAAAAATATATTTAAATTTGTTGGACCTTGTGAATAAGTTAAATTGTCCAAAGAGGGGGTGAATGACAATTTAAAAATAAATAAAAAGATTTAAAAACGTTTTGCCGGAAACACAACAATTTTCTCAGAAGATAGCTTCGGAGGCTCTGAAGATTTAAACTTCGGAGGCTAGCTTCTGATAACAGTGGACTCGCTGAAATATAAATAGAGTAGAGTTCAGAGATATCAAACAAATATTTATACTGGTTCAGCCTCTGCCTAATCCAGTCCTTAGAGACTATGTCCAAGATTTAATCCACTAATGATTCTTCTTAGGGTGAAGAATAAACCTTTACAATGTTGCTGTTACAGATCAGAGTACCGTCCTCTATCCTCAGCAGGAGCTTTACCAATACAAGAGTACTGTCCTACTTGTATCTAGGCTCTGAGCTATACCAATACAATGAGTACCGTCCTACACTGTATCTAAGCTCCCCCATACTAACTTAACCGATGGCTAGTGTGCTTACAATTGGTTTGAATGAAAAAGAGTTCAAGCTTCTGAACAATGTTTCAGTATGAGCTTGTTACAAACAGATATGAATGATTGTTTGCTAATGATTTCGAAGTAAATTGATTACAAGAGAATAAGAGTTGTTCTTGCTTGAATGAGATAGCTTCAATATTTTCTTCTGACCTTTAGAGTTCATTTTCTACCTTTGTAATTTCTTCCCGTTGAGCATAGTCGTTAAACTTGGATTATTCAAAATTAAATCCGTTATTTGAGGGTATTTGAATATCAGTTAAAGTGTTAAGGACTTTTAGTGACGAGGAATACTTTAATATTTTTCCTGTTCCTTGAGCATGGGCGAAGCGCACTCAAGGTATGGGGGGCGCGCAGTTTTTATGGAAGTGGGCGGCTTAGTGGATCCCGCATACTTTGTTGTCTGCCACTGAGTAGCTTCTGATTTGAGACGTAATATTCTTATCCTTTGTATATTTAAGGTTGTAATATTCTTAAGATCAGAATCTACTAGGATGCCACGTATTTGCTCCTGAAGGTAGGAAGAACATTAGTGATGATCGGAGGCTCTGACTCTCTGAGACTTCTTCAGAGGCTCTAGCTTCTGAAGAATCTTTGCAGCCTTTGAAATATGTTCTTGTAGTAAGGATCAACACTTTGTCTTCTGATAATTTTGTTTCTCTTCTGAATCCAACAATCTCCCCCATGTTGATGCTTACAAGAGAACATATGGCGAAACGGGAGTCTTCGAAGTTTTTCCTTCTGATATTTCTCCCCCCATCATCTGAGACTACTTGTGTGCTCTGAGTTCCTGCAAACTTAATAGATGCATACACACAAGTAGTACAATTGGATATTGTACTCAGATAATTTTGCTTTATTGATATACAGTTTACATTGTACAAAGAATTTTGTAAGTATGCTACCTACAATATACAATTTTACAATGTACAAAGAATATTTCCTACTATATACAATTTACAATCAATTTACTTCTTCTTCTGAGGTTGTCTTTTTGAAGCTCCCTTCTTCTTCTGAGGTTCTTCTTCATCAGTCTCCATAGGCTCTATCTTTGGCTCCTTTGGTGGTGGTGCACTTGATGAAGTCTGACTAGGGGTGAGTATTCGGTTAAAACCGAACCGAACCGAACCAAACCGAATTAACCGAAAATCAAATAAAGAAAATTTTATCAACCGAACCGAACCGAAATTTTGTTGAAACCGAAATATCCAAACCGAAAAAAAATAATTCGGTTCGGTTAAAACCGAATTGAACCGAATTTTTAGACAAAAAATG
>CAOJBI010868949.1:0-15897 GCA_948277035.1 Euphorbia corollata | reverse complement strand
TCTTTTATAGTGGGAAGAATAGACATTTCCGATTTTGCCCGTGCCATTTGACGGTGTGAGTTAAAAATTTCTCATTTTGATAGCATGACAAACCATAGTCCTTCGTTTAAAAGAAAAAAAAACACAGTCATCTTTTTTTTTGAAATAAAGGATTGCATTAAAAATCAAATAAGATGGGCAACACAAGTTGGCGGAAAGAAAAAACCAAATCCCCGTTACCTCATCCAAATAAACCGATCGAGCTAAAGAATGAGCAACAATATCATGTTCACGTTTAATCCAACTAAATAAGTAACAAATAAACTCACTAGCAAGCAAAGTGCAATCCTCAATTATCGAAACTAAATAAGAGAGCCCCGAATCATATTAACTAATAAATCGAACAACAATTTATTATTAATCTCAATAATAATATGCGTATATCCCTCATCTTTCATCCAAGAAAGCGCTTCTTTAATGGAAAGAGACTCAGCAACAATACTGGAAATATGACTAGAGAGACATCCCTCTTTTGCTGTAACAAACACACCCTCACTATTTCGAACCACGAAACCAAACGAGCACAAATTACCATCAGTAAAGAGGCCGCGTCACAATTACACTTGAGGAAGGGGGCGAGAGGCTTTTCCCAAGAATCAACAGCCGCCAACAGCTCTCCATGCGCAACAGCAGTGTGACTATCAACAGCCTGAACAGAAGAAGAAAGCCCAGCACTGACACCAAAGCCAGCAGCAAATGCCATGACAACAGCGAGACGGGCAGCGGCGCGAGGTTGAGTATAAGTATTGCTCCAAAGTCTCTTGTTCCCAGGCACACCAAATCGACCACAAGACACAACACACCTGCAGCAGAAAAGACACCGATTTATGCCTAAACCAGTTGTTTAACAAATCAAAAATATCCGTCAAGACTGGGATAAAGAGCCATGCATCTAAAGCACTCCAAACCGCACGAGCAAACTCACAATCAAAAAATAAATGCGAGACACTCTCGGCTCTCGACCAACAAAAAGGATAATCAACATTATCAACGACACAATCATCTTTTTGATAATGAATGAAAACACATGACATGTTTTTGAAGTTTATCCAAAAATTAAAGGCCAAATGCATACGAAACCTCCCAAAGTTGGCACGAAACGCCCTCTGCCACCCCAAAGTTTCAAGTGTTACACTTTATCCTCTAAAGTTGGAAAAACTGATATAGTTTGCCTCCACATTGCCACGTGTCAGTTTCTGATTGGAAAGAAAGCATCTTTGAAAAGTCAAACCAATCACAAACTGACACGTGACATTGAGGAGGCAAACAGTATCTGTTTTGCCAACATTGGGGGGGCAAAGTGTCACGTTCGAAATTTAAGGGTGGCGGAGGACGATTGGGACCAACTTTAAGATGTTCCGTATGTATTTGGTCAAAATTAAATGACTATCACTTCAAGTTTATTACTTCTGATGTAGCATTAGATCCATTACCATGATCTCACGAAATATGTATTTTGTTTATTTGTAATATAAAAATATGACTTGATCTTGGGATTCGAGTTTTACATTAACTTTAATGTCTTCTGTGTACGTGTCCATCCAAATTCTTTTTTCAAGTATCTCATCTTTTCATTAATAGCTTTTAAACCTACAAACACAACAAAGTTGCTTTGGAAGACTAGCTCAAGTCTCTTAGTAAGGCGAAGCCTTTTTCCAGAAACTTTTTGCTTACCCAGCACTCGAACTTAATTTAAAGTAAATATCAAAATTCTCTCCCAAACACCTAATTAATACAATATTTTATAATAAATAAAAAATGCTACGAAAAGTTTTACTGATATTTAAATTTGTTATTATCAATACATTATTCATGATAAAATAAATAAACTATTATTTTTGTAATCAATTATTTGTGATCAAAATATATAAAATTGAAATATAATAATACAATGATAAATAGTTAATTATTATAGGCGTTACAAAAATTTTAATTTAATCATTAATATTATAATTTTTGTGAATATTGTATTTTTAATATTATATTAATTATAATTATCTAATTTAATAATTATTTTTTATTGTTTTCTTTTGAACTGTTAAAAATTTTGATGGATCCGGACCTTGATAGTCTCCACTTGCTTTCAGTGGACGTACGCCTAATTGGTAGTTTTTATTATTAATGATGTCAACTAAATTGAATGGATATGAATAAATTTAATAGATATGAATGGAATTGAAAGAAATCGAAGTTCAACGGGATAAAGGGAAATAGCTTTAGGTGTATAAAATCAGGCAACCATTACAAATCAACAGAACCAGAAATATGGCTACTGCTAATAACTGCATTTCCCTCTCTTCTTCAGCTCTCCCGCACTCACAGTCACATGAAAATTGTTTCTTCAATAGAAACAAATCGATACTAACATTTGCGTCACCCAAAGCTTGTTCCAAAATCGGCAGTATCAATTGCAAGTTAACGGGAAATGGAATCGATGAAAACCCTACCGAAAAGAAGTTTTCTGCGAGTTCAAAGAACAGAATGGAAGAGTACAATACCGCCATGAAAAGAATGATGAGGAATCCATACGAGTATCACCATGATCTTGGTTAGATTGTTTAATTTAACCTTCAATTAGTTCATTATGATAACCGTCAATTGTTTAAATTGGCCAATTTGAATCTAGTTTTATTCAGTTTTATGATGTTTAAGCTGCAATTTTATGGCAATCGAACAGTAATCCTTGTTCATGTATATTTTTTTTAATACAAAAACAAGATTTAGTTTTATTAAATTAGATTCTGGATCTGGATTTGCATAGTTTTTGTGATTTCTATTATATTATGTTATCTAAAATTCAATATTAGAATGACTTGCATAATTGAAGTATTTAGATACATGAGAACTTTCTCTTTTCATATTATAATAATGAGGATTCGTAAAGGGATAAAGGGTAAAAAATGATATAATAGTTGTTTGGGAATCAAATATGGCTGTGACGTGAAAAGCATCCTAAAATTATGACCAATGTGTGCAATTTTGAACCTTAATTTCATCTCTTGAATAACTTACTGACTGACCCATTCTTGAGAAAGTGCTGCCTTTCTGGAATAGTTTAAGGAACTTGGTTCTTGCTCATAGCCTCAAAGACCTATGAGGAGCCCCCTTTTTTCATTCATGATAGCGTGAACCAGATCCACACTTTCCCAAGTGACAAAAGCAAAGAACCAGACTGAGACTTGACTTCCATTTCTTCAGTAAGGATAAAAAATGGATTAGCAGGATTTTATTATTAACTTCCTCTGGAAGTGAAAATAACTGAACTTACATGTGGTCATACATCATATATCTTGTCTTTGCATTATAGCCAGCTAATTTGAACAATTCAGTTCAACCTTTATTTATTGGATCATTGATCTCTTGGCTTCAGGTATGAACTACAATCTAATAACCAATGATTTGATAGTGGGATCCCAGCCACAGAAACCAGAAGATATAGACCATCTAAAACATGAAGAAAATGTGGCCTACATTCTAAATTTGCAGCAGGACAAGGACATTGATTTTTGGGGTATTGACTTGCAGTCTATACTGAAAAGATGCCAAGAACTTGGAATCCGGCATATGAGAAGGCCGGTAAGCACGCATTATTTCTACTTCAAACATTTACTGAAGTCCTAATATACAAAATTTCCTAGCACATAGTTGAATTCAGTTTTTTCTTCTTACCATTGAATGCATTTGGTAATAAATTGTTTTTTTTAGGCAGTTGATTTTGATCCGGAGTCTTTGAGAAATATATTACCCAAAGCTGTTTCGTCATTGGAATGGGCCATTTGTGATGGGAAAGGAAAAGTCTATGTTCATTGCACAGCTGGACTTGGAAGGGCTCCTGCTGTTGCAATTGCTTACATGTTCTGGTTTTGCAACATGAATGTTAGTCATCATACTCACTGTCATGGTCTATTTCATGGAATTTATTTGTTAACATGTCAACAAACTTGAGCTTGCACTAATACTGATACCTAGATTTAATGATCCTATGAGATTGTTGAACAGCTGAATGAGGCATATGACAAACTAACCACAAAGCGACCATGTGGACCAAATAAACGATCTATTAGAGCGGCTACCTATGATCTTGCCAAAAATAATCCATGGAAGGAGCCATTTGAGAACCTTCCCGAGCATGCTTTCGAAGGCATAGCTGATTGGGAAAGGAAGTTAATTCATGACCATGTCCGTGCTCTTCGTGGAACTTAAAAAATCTGGTAAGCATTTTATCATCTCATGAGACTTTATCCGCTGAAATTCTGTGTTAGTTATTAGATCTCTTGAATATCACTAATACTTATCATCGTTTAGATTCATTATATGGCTTTCCTGCATTGGCCTTTGCCCTTCAGAGTTCAGAACTATATATTTTCTGATGGCAAGTAATGTAAAGAACCCAGAATAATTAGTAAATTTTGAAGATTTGTAGATTTCGTTAGCTCATAAAACATCTGAAATTCCTTTAGACTATCACTTCAGCTACAATTTATCTGAACCAACAAAAAGATCAAGTATCATAACGGAAAACAGTTCAATGAAACCTATAGCTAATTACAACTCATCTGAACTTGTCAATTTGTAATGTATTCATCATTTGCCATTATTCAGCATTACAAAGCTGTGTTGTTGACTTTTTTTCAGCATTTTTATACATCTCTTCATCTATGTTCATACATTTCTTGCTCACGAAGAGATGAGAAATCACAAACATGACCAGGCAGACAGCAGGAAAAAGATTCTACTGTGCGTGACTAGAAAAAAATGAAGCGCTTGATAAAGATTCTGTTTAATAAGTAATGTGTTTGGAAACCTCAAAACTGAAGGAATTCAATTCAATTAATTTTATATTGAAAATTAGCAAGTAATCTATACAAAATGGAATGAATTGAATTCTTTCAAATTTGAGGTTTCCAAACACACCCTAAAGCTGTGTGAGCCATAATTACAGAATATTTTCTTTACTAGAAGATTATGTACATATATATCTTATCCTTTTGTGGTTGAATATCTGAAGATGCTGAAACATGATGCCAGAACAAGATGCCCAGTAAAAAATGCAACTTTTATTCATTACATAAGACTTGAGAGGAAGCTCTTGTTGCTAAGCCAATTTTAGCCTCCAGATGTAATACATTGGGAATACACAATGTCCAATTTAGTAATTCAATCAGCAGTTTTATGCCCTTTATAATGTAGAGGGTTAACATTTCTGTGGCATTATGGGCACAGGAGCAAAGTTTAACCTTTACAAATAATATACGCAAATCTGAAATGAACAGATCTAGCAGATTATATATATTATTAGTTAGTTTAAACAGAGTTACTGGTGTGACTTTGAATATCGTTTCAAAAAGCAAATGATTATGAAGAGTAGCAGAAAATGTATTACCAGCTGTTCTAAAAATAATGCTTCTCATATGAATGCCATTGAGTAATCAATCCTACAAAATTGATGCATTTAGAGTAAGAGTTATATTTTGGAACGGAGAGTAGTTGATCTTAGCAGCTGTTGATGAAAACTGTACAAATCAGTTGAGGAAAATTAGACAGCCTGAAGCTTGGCGACGACCTCAATTGAAAATGCTATGATAGTACGACTATCAACACTATACAAGCCTGTAAACAGGGGATATATGGTGGAATTTTTGTAATTTTTTGACGAGATAAAACATGAGCAAGTAGTTCAACCATTGACTATGAAATACAAAATGCAATTACATATACATGGAGAGTTAAGGTGATGGAGAGTGCTGATTAGTGGTTTGCACATCCATACCAAAGTAGCATCCCGGAGGTGTTGAACTACTGCATCTAACGATGAAAAACAAGCAACTTTGTTATCAAAGTATCAAATTTTATTTGCATACAAAATTTTGTCGGTGAGCAAAAATCTAGCATTATTTTGTCAGATAATGTTCCGAGTGAGCTGGTTAGGGAAATCGAGCACATGTCCGGATTCAAAGCTCAAAATAATTGGGGAAGATATTTGGGAGGGAATTTTCTGGGTGAAAGAGCTTCAAGGGCTAGCTTTGAACCACTACTGGAAAAGAAAAATAAAGGCTAAACTACCTGGTCTTAATGCTAAAAAGCATTTCTCTAGCAGCAAGGGTAACACTTGCCAAATTAGTGACTTGTGCGTTACCATGCTATGCGATGCAAATTTCTAAATTCCCAGAATATGTTTGCTCTGAAATTGAAGGCTCAATGCATACGGAGCCCCCAAAAGTTGGCACGAAACACCCTCCGCCACCCCATAGTTTCAAGTGTTACACTTTACTCCCTAAAGTTGGCAAAACTGATACAGTTTGCCCCCACATTACCACGTGTCAGCTTATGATTGGAGAGAAAAAAATTCGAAAAATGGCATCTTTGAAAAGTCAAACCAATCACAAACTGACACGTGGCATTTAGGGGGCAAACTGTATCAGTTTTTGCCAACATTGGAGGGACAAAGTGTCATGTTTGAGACTTGGGGGTGGCGGAGGGGGCTTGGGGCAATTTTGGGTGGTTTCGTATGCATTTGGCCGAAATTGAATCTTTGGTTCCCAACTTTATATGGGGATCAACTACTGATGAAGGGAAGATTCAATTTAGTTAATTGGGAAGAGATTTGCAAGCCTTTATATGAGAAGTTAATTGGGAAGAGACTTACAAACTTTATATGATGGAGGATTAAGCATTCGTAAACCTGAACTCATGAACTCAATGTTCCTCACGAAATCAGTTGGGGTTCCAACTATTTTGTAAGAAGGATTGTCTTTGGGCAAAGGTGATGGTGATATATAAACGCAAAAATTTAACATTCATAATGGCCAGAGAGTTTCGTCTCTTTTGCAGGCTCTTGTAAATCTGAGGGACTAGGCATCAAATGGGCAGCAGGGGATGGTAAAAGTGTTAGACTTTGGAGGGGTGTCTGGCTTGGAGACAATGGGCCACTGATAAATCTAGCTCATGGGATAGTAACTGAAGACGAAATTTGATGCAGAATAAGTGAAAAATGTGCAAAAAGATGTATAGATTTCAAGGAATTGGCTTAGGATCGAAGTTGTCAAAGTTCGGTAAAGTTTCAGGTTTTTGAAGAAAACACAGTGTCACGACCAAGTCACGATCATGAATCATGTTTCCGAGTTACCATATCACGTTAGCGATACATTATCGCGATCGCGACCTGTGTTCTTCACAAACCGAGAGTTTTCAATTGGAAGTCACGACCGCAACTAGCGTCTCATGATCATGAATTGCTTCGAGATTACTCTACTCTTCTAAACTTTCAACTGCCGGATAAGAACGATCAACCGCAATCAACCGCCATCAACCACCAAATGAAAAGATAGATTTTAGAGACAATATCAGGATGAAAAGGTACCTTTCCATTAGAGATAAGGATGAAAAGATTGATTCAATCACAACCAAGAAGATGCAACCTTTCATGAACGATCATGTTGTTTTCTTTGAAGAAATACAACCTTTCACACTCTATAAATAAATGTTTCCAATAAACCAATTTCGTTATGGATGGTGCATGACGGTGAAAATGCATGGAAGTTATAGATAGAAACTAAAATAGATATAGATTTCTCAAAGTTTCAAAGTATTATAGAGAAAAATATGTAAGTGATTCAACGCTTGTTTTGATCACTAGATTTTTCCAAAAATTCAAGCGATTGTCGTATGATTGTAATTGCAAAGCACTTATCAATAAAAATTTTTGTTCTTCAACATTCATTTGTTCGGTATTAAAAAAGAATAGCATCCCAGCGGAGGTTCTGTATGAGTCGAGACCGAATGTAAAGTAGATGCAAGCATTGCGGGAATTGACAATTCCCAATAAAGAGTGGGTATCGTTTGATCAACTTTAGCTTTCACTTGCAAACCTCAATTTTACTTTTTTTTCTACTTATACTTTCTAAATTGAAGTTTATGATATGTCTATGTGTTAGAACAAGTATTTATTCTTGTGTCGCTTGTATCAATAAAGTTATATGCTTTCGAGTTAACTTTAAGAGTAGTTTCAGGATTAGCGAGATTGTGTATAGTCACTTGATCTGTGATTATAATGCTGTTTAGTGAGCCAACATTTTTGTAGTGGTAACTTGCTAAATGTGGCCATATGAGAGCGACCCGTACTAAGCATACTAATATTGTTGTCTAGGTTTTTATGAGAGTCATATTCCAAATACCCTGAGTTTAGAAAAGTCATTTCATGTGTAACTCTACAGTGAATTAAAAAATATTTGGGTGTCTAGAACCGAGGTTGTTGAAGTTTTCTAGTACGTAAAACATCTTCAATCATCTTTGCATATTTTCTCTACTATAATTTTTTTAGAAAATTTATGTATACTTTTTCATTCCTTTCTAATCTATACTTATCCATCCATCTTCCCTTCTATCCATTAAATTCTCAAAATTATTTTTATTTGTCTTTCCCCTTAACTCTAGTTGATCTTTAGAACCAAAACCCTTCCTTATGGGATCGATATCGTTTGAAACTAGATCGCAACTATATACTTACAGTTATCATCATTTTTCTATTTAATAATCGGTACTGAAAACATTTGTTTATATTTAGAACTTTTAAATTATCAGTAGAAAAGTGGTGAACAAGTTTTTGTCGTTGTTGTCGTGGAAGGAAATTGCGTTTTAGAGATCTACCTACTAAAGGAGTACACTACATAATCTAACTAGATGTATTTATTTCGTTTCCAAATTGTATCATTCTTCTAACTAGTCATATTGGAGGTGAACAAGTCATATTATCACATTTGAATTCTTCGAAAAGTAGGAGAGTTTCTTCCATTTGCCTAGTTATGCTCGCAAAAATAATCGCACTCATGAATATGCAAGGCAAAACTTTATGTTTCAATTCTTGAGAGTTACGATCGCGATACACATTCACAATCGTTAATAGAACAAAAAAGTGTAGCATCTTTTGCAATTATTCGACGGTTACTCTTCCCAATCCTATAAGTTCATATGCGAGGGTTCATTGGTTTTCACTTCTGAAAATTTGTATTCCCTTCCTTTCAATGAACAATTCATTTCCAAACTAAACCATTCCCATTCTTTCCAATTCCTTTCATTCAACATGGTTCTGTCAAGAAAATCAACTCTTGTTCCACCCTCAAACCTTCAACAATGGTATGAGGCACCATTTCCAATTCACTCTCATGATGAAGGAGATCATTATGAGATGATTAACGATCTTGAATTCAAAGGTTCCTACACTATTGATAGGAACAACTTCCTTAACCTTGGGATATATGATCGAGTGATGCATTATCTTAGAATTCTGGGGAATGGTGTGGAGAACTGCATGGAGATGTTGGTCACGTTGGCATTGAAGAATGATAAGAGGGATTGCCTAGTTTACCATCATCAAGGGAAAGAATACAAGTTGACGAGGAAGGCGCTTCACAAGTATCTAGGATTTCCGAAGGACTGCTACAATAAGATGCCTCCGGGATGGAATCCTTTACCGACATGGAAATACCTGACCAGCAAAATTGAGTTCAAACAAGTATCTACCTATAGACGGTGGATTTGTGACCCTTGTTTGCTCGCATTGCACTTTTACTTAAGTGGTGAATTTTTCGGTAAGTCAAGTTTCGATATTGTCATTCTCGAACAATTGTTTATATTATAAGCAATTTGGAATGGCACACTTGTCCAAAGTTTGGGAATAATGATAGAGGTACTCATGTCTGCCACCCAAAATCCCGAAGTGACAGAATCTGAGTGTCAAACAATGGCAAATTTGTTAGGGCAAATTGGACGCGTACCGTATTCTGTTGAAGTATTTATTGATGAAGATGAAATTTCAAGGTTAACTACGGACGTATTCTTTCAAGTATGGAATCCTGGAAAAGTGCATAAGAGAGGATAGGATAACTCATGATTGGAAATTATAGGAGCAAAGAGTGGAGGCCGATAGAAGAAGAGAAAGGGAGAAGTCGAGGGAAAAAGCACTTAAAGTGATCAAAATTGAACGAACTTATGAAAGGCCAAATCTCTATCCATAAGAAAGTCGACGAGATTCAGACTATGATATATGCTATTAAGTGCGATATATGAGAATCTTATTACAAGATTTACTAGTTAATCGAGTCAATTCCCTCCAAATGATTTCGCATTTCCGTTTAGATTTAGGTTTGTGTTGTATAGTTTGGTTGTTTGTTTGTTTCTTTTCTTTTGTTTGTTTTAGTTAGGTCTACCCACAACAAGGACATTGTGTTCTTTAGTGTGTGTGTGTGTGTGGGGGGGCATCTATAAAAAATTTGAAAATTAAAAAAATTAAAAAATGAAGAATAAAAAATTGTTTATTTTGTGTTTTTTATACCTTATCTATGCTTATACTATACTAACATTTGTTCCAAGGTATTATAAGTGTTAGGTATCGCAAGTCCAATGTTGGTTTAAATTTTCGAACAAAATTTTATTTCGAAAAAGAACTTGAACAACTTTTGTCAAGGATTGTGATCATCCTTGACCGAACAAGTTCTTAGCGAAGTTGACTATGTAAGCGCTTAAGTAGATGGACACAACATTTAGCATTTGGCAAGGATGAGTAGTGAGTAACATTCGAGAGTAACATTCCAAATAAGTGTTCGATATATATTTCAATGAAACATGATTATTATAAGTTATATAGTTTTAGTTCAATGCTACCGATAAGTTTTGAGTGGAGTAATATCTAGTAGTGAACTTACTATGAGTTTTATATGCTATTCTCGTATACATCCTATAAGTATTAAGTATGTATAAAGTGTAGGGAAACTATAGCCTTAATACTTAGAAAGTGATCAATATAGGATGACGGTATTGTGAGAAAAAAATCAAAAGAAAGAGAGGATAACTGATGAGTTATGCTAAAGGTGAGGAATGGTACGGAGCAGGAACTGTAACCATTCATTGAGTGATAAAAGAAGGCATAGCACAAAAACTGGGTGCAAATTACAAATTTTTACTTTAAACATATGAGCTCAAACAAAAAGAAAAAAAAAAGAGAGAAAGTGGTGTGGAGCATAAAATGAAACCGCCAAAAAAAGCAGAGAGTGGTATGGAGCATAAAATGCAACCACTATGGGTGTTTAGCGCCCTAGGTTACCTAAAAATGCCTTGAGATCAACATTTTCAAAGTGTGCTTTCTTTTAAACTTTATGCTTTACACTACACTTGAGAGAAGGATAGTTTCGAGCGAGCATATAATGGTTATATGAAGGCACAATTCGGTAACCCATCCATAAAGATCAAAGATATGCAACTAGGCTTTATAAATTGCACATTACTAATTTGTGGGAAATTTTGTATACTTTACTTGACCATTATGCAATGTGGGAATGTTAGTCTTTCGTCAAATGAGGTACAAACTTGAATTACTAAATATTTACACTTCTGTTGTGTTTACCTTAAGTATAATAAGTGTTTAATTACACTTATTTTCTTATCATATTCACTTACAAAACGATTTTGTTTAGAGTCATTTTATACTTCATATATTAGATTTCACAAGGTATGTAGTTGTGTTTGATGCAATTACAGAAATTAGGTGAATCTTAAGAGTAAAATGATCAAAGATGGAATTTGATGCAAAAAGAGTGAAAGGTGCAAAAGATGCGTAGATTGCAAGGAATTGGCTTAGGATCAAAGTTGTCAAAGTTCGGTAAACTTTAAGGTTTCTGAAGAAAACATAGTGTCATGACCAAGTCACGATCATGAATCTTGTTCGTGAATTGCCAAATCAAGTTAGCGACACCATATGGCGATCGTGACCTATGTTCTTCACAAACCGAGAGTTTTCAACTGGAAGTCAAGATTGCAACTAGTGTATCACGATCGTGAATTGCTTCAAGATTACTAAATTTTCAATCGCTGGATAAGATTGATCAACCGCCATCAACTACCATCAACCACTAAATGAAATGATACCTTTTGGAGAAATACCAATATGAAAAGGTACATTTTCATTGGAGATAAGGATGAAAGATTCATCCAATCACAACCAAGAAGATGCAACCTTTCACGAATGGTCAGTGTTTTGTTTAAAGAGAGGTTCCATCAACCGTTCACACTCTAGAAATAGATGTTTCCATCAACCGATTTCGTGATGAGTGGTTCGTGATGGTGAAGATGCATGGAAGTTATAGATAGAGTAAAATAGATATAGAGTTCTCAAAGTTTCAAAGTATTAAAGAGAAAAATTTGTTAGTGATTCGATGTTTATTTCGATCACTAGAATTCTGATAGGTCGTAAATAGAACATGTTTTTATGCTTAATTTTATATCATTATGACCATGTTATTAGTCTTCTTGGATGATATTACTTCCTTTTCCATTATTTCAGGTCTAGATGACGTTTTGGAGAAAACATGCTAATTTGGGCTGAAAATTAGTAATTATCAAGAGTCCTGATGGAACCAGCGAGACCTAGTTCGGTCCCAGTGACCGGAAATCTTGTGAAACAGAAAGAAGAACTCATAATAGGAAGTTTTAGAGCAAAGATGGAAATCACCAAGGTCACGGTGTCTTCACCGAGACTGACCTGGTCCCGGTTATATGGCAGAATTCTTGAAAGTTAAAGTCAAAGAGAATATTCCAGAAAATCAAAGTTAAAAGAGACCAAAGTTGACTGAAGCCTAAAGTTGTGAAGTTACGCAGCAGCAAACTATTTCCTTTTTAATATGGAATTCTAATTAATTTGGGCTTCCTATTCAAGAAAGAAGACTAATTAAGAAGAAATCCTAGTCAAGAACAATTCCTAATCAAGCAAGAAGTGCTCATCAAGTTATAATCCCAAATGGAGAAGGAAACAAGAAGAACATCTATAAATACCCATTGCCATAATCAATCAAGGAATCGATCCATCATGTAGAATAATTATGCTTTAGAATAGAGAATAATAGAGTAGAGAATTTCTTAGATTTAGATTTACTTTCATTCGTTTAACTTTAGTATTCGTGTTCTTTGATCTTTTAATTCATATTTGCTTTATTCATACATTCTATTTAGTTTAATTCAATTCTCTTTCTTTCAAGTTATGTCTTTCCTTTATTTTCTTCTATCGCAATTTACTTTTATGCTTTCATTATATATCATGTTTAAGTAGTTTAGTTATGACTTAGCCATGGAGTAAGAGCCATAATTCTTATGGCATGAGGATTGAAATTTTCACGAGGACCTATTCATCGGTCTCGATACGTAAAAGGTTTTGAAGAAAGATCTCTCTGTCTTATTGCTGGTTTGGCCAACCAATTGGTAAGTCTTTATGATCTACAGTTAGTCTTGGTCTTACATCCGTAATTGTATTTGTTGAAGGACGAAGTAACATCGATCTCTATGAAGATCGTGAGAGCAATTGATCCAAGGCCCGTTAGGAGTGATACACTACCTGCCGGTTGGGATTTGGATTTTTCTAGAATGTATTGGTATTTGTCGGCGAGCTCTTAGGCACGATATCTAGAGTCACGATGAGTAAGAAGGCGATCACGGTGCGAAGTCTGGTCTCCGTATGAAGTAAGGAAAGATTGCTGGTGTTGGACGGTGTACAACATTAGTATAACTAAATCTGGGTCTTGGTGTTGTTTATCTTTGGTCCCATGATCACTTTTAAGTTTGGTTTCCCTCCTTTGGTTGAGTCATGCTGTTGTTATTATGAGTTAGTTTAGTCTCTAAGCTTTTATTTTATTTTTCCTACTTTCGTTTTAGTCTTTATAACTCACTCATTTTCAGTGAGACTTGATCAGGTCATGTTAAGGTCATTCAAAGTGATTATATTTAGTTTCTGTTCCTTATGGGATTCGACCTTTGATTACCCCAACTCTATATTTTTTGCAGGGATTTATTTTTGGTGGTCTTGACACCCATCAATTTCTCAACAAATTCAAAAGATTATTGTATGTATGTAATTGCAAAGTGTTAGTAATAATGTATACCCTAAGAGCAATTAGGGTAGTTCGTTATGTATCATGTAGTACTATGTAAACTCCATTTTAATTAATAAAAGGCATTTTACTTAGTTATTCGAATGTATGACAATTTTATTTAATGTATAACAAAGGTCCATGACATATATTATAGCATATATGATAAATCATAGTGGGACTATGATTGTTGAGATTATAGCTTCATCAAGAATGGACATTGATGAAACAGATAGATCAGCATATGTGTGCACTTCTAAGTAGTTGTTCTCAACAGGCTAAAGAAGGGATCTTGAAGTGAGCATATGGATATACTAGGGTAGTATATTGGAGACCCACAATGAGATATCATATGGAATAATATCCTGTGTTAATGATAAATCTCATTATAGTAGTTGTGTGAATATCCTCTGACTTGAGAGGCTAGAGATCTTGTATAGTCATAACTATACTTTCGGTTACTCTTATGCAGTTCACTCTAGTGGATGTTAAATGGGTAATTACGGGTATGGTAACACCTACTCATTGGTGGGTCGAGTTATCAAGATAGGATGCATCACTCCCGGATAAGAGGGAGAAATACCTGGCCACTTGTAGAAGTGATAGTTGCTCATAAATCTCTGATCAGATTAAGTGTTAATAGAATGAGATTCTAGTTAATACTTCACAAAAAGAGCAATGTACTTTGGGAACAAGAAAATGCACTAGATGGATTCGGTATTACCAGTCCAAAGGGTTGACACTTATCCATGCCCTAAAACCAGTTGGTATTGCTTGATGGAAGGAGTGTATCACACAATAAGTCTATTGTGGTATCTGGACTTGTTTGTATAAAGATACAGCATCGTGGACATTGAGGGATCATGAATCATTGCTAGAGGCCACCGATGATCATCTATAGATTAGGACTATTATTTATTAAATAAATAAAGTCCAGACCACTTAATGTTTCGTAAGTGGGAAAATTAATTGGGTAAAATCTTTAGCGGCTTGGTGTCTGGGATCCTACGGGTCACACACTTTGAGAAATCATGAACAATGTAAAGAACTTTTATACTGAGTATAGGCTAAAATATTTAAGGGACTAAAAGGGAAATTTTACGCACAGGTTGGACCCGGGGTTGGTAAAATTATTCGAAGGGAAATCGATAAAATCTCGTAAGCTAGGCTTGCGAGAAATCTCACAAGCCAGTTGCGAGAAGCCTCGCAGCAATGCTGCGAGGCAGCGCGCGCTAAGATGGCGCGCTCTTGTGGGATGGGAAATTACTCCCATCCCACATCGGTTATAGGGGATAATTTTTTTCGCCTTAGCCTATAAATAAGCTTTCCCTTTTCCCGTTTTTGTACTGCAAGTCTTTTTCTTGATATTTTTCAAGGAAAAGCATAGTTTAATATTGTATTTCCTTTGTTGAGTTGGCTAGCACCAACTCGACTAGTGAAAGTTTATTCCTTCGCGTTTTTGTTCGGCCTTCTCGTGTGGATACGCGTAGCATCAAAAGGACATTGGAGGTCTTCAACAAGTAGGTCTCTTTCTCCTTTGTATTTATTTATTGTTTATTATTTATTTAGAATTTATGCATGCTTAATTAGGCTTTAAGTTAGGAATTCTATATTTAGTTTAGAACTATATTTTAGAATTGCTATGCTTAGGCTTAAGCTAAAATTTAAGTATTGTTTTATTTAGTTTGGAACTAAGTTAGAGAATACTTATTAATTCTAAGTAAATAATGAACTTAGCATGCTTTATTCGATTATGCATATTAAGGTGAACCTAGGCTTAGAAAAATTTTAAATTTCCGCTGCGTATGCTAAGCATATTAGAACTGAATTTTCCTTTCAACAATATTAGTAGAGTGACAAGAATAATTTAAAGTTTGGCAATAATCAAAAGGAGCCAAGTTTGACCGTCGGTCAAACTTTGACCCGAAACTCTACTATTTAGAAAACA
>CAOJBI010868813.1:0-12415 GCA_948277035.1 Euphorbia corollata | reverse complement strand
TTTGTTTGACTTTTCAAATACCTCATTTTTTTATTTTTTCTCTCTAATAAAAAACTTACACACGGCTTTTAGGATGCAAATTGATATACTTTTGCAAAGTTAAGAGAGCTACATGTACCTTTTCAAAGTTTAGGTGGTAATAAATGAAAGGGTAAACTTCAAAAAAGGGACATGTGGTTTGGGTTATTTTCAAAACGGGTCTTGTGTTGACTATTATGGATCTCAAACGTGGCAAGGGGCAATTTGGGACACTTAAAATCCAATACAAGACTCGTTTTGAAAAGGACCCAAACCACAGATCCCTTTTTTGAAGTTTACCCTAAATGAAATAAAACAAGTTGATAATGCATTTGCACTATAATCAATTATTTATTTGTGTTTAATAACAATAAAAATTTAATGAGCTATAAGTCAAATACTAATAAAGTCACCTTAAGATTAGATCATATATATGAAATTATAAACTCAATTCGGTGATAAGTGAGGGAAATTCTATATTAAATATATATTAAAGAAAACGATTAATTATATACTTTTTTTATAATTATAACTAAAACAGCAGTAACATTTGCTTCAATGAATCCACAATATGGAAAAAAAATCTGTTGTCCCCGACATTGATGTCTCCTTACATGTTCTTCATTCATTTTTTGACATGTGTCTCATTTCCATGAGAGAGAAAATTAAAAATATGGAAGAGAAATTGAATAAATAAAAAAAAAGGAAAGAAAAATGACACTTGTTAGAAAATGAATGGGAGACATGCAAGAGGACACATATTTGAGGGACATCAGATTTTTTTTCCAATATTATTGCAGAATATCACAAAAAAAAAAAGAGCACATATCCAACAATTTTATTTGCTTCTTCCTTGCTATATACTACATATATATGCGTTTCTCTTATTTTTATACAGCGAACCGTTTTTTAAATGGAAAAAATATCTTCCATGGAAAATGAGCTATGTAAACAGGAAATAATTCGGACAAAATGAGCAATTTTTATAAGTGTTACAAATTTCTCAATTTGTGTCAAAGATTTTCTCCCACATTAGAGAGCAGGGCAACATCTAGAAAAGCAGTCTAGGCTTGGGTTGACTTTGAATTTCTCTAGTTACATATCAATGAACATAAAGACTAGCAATCTCTTCTCTGAATATTTCCTTCCCTCCAAATTTCAACAAACAAAAAGAAGAGGCAATAAGATGCCCAGGTCTGTAATTTGTGAATTGAGGAAACAAGCCTAGCTTCTGTGTTGAACCCAATTTGTGAACATTTCAAGTGTCCTCATGTCTGCCCTGTAATGCTTCTGCGTAAATTCAAGAAGCATTGGCCATGTAAAATCTGGATATAGTCTTGGATTACAATGGTCCACTAATTTTGCAGGAGGTTTTACAATTTTATCGCTCTTTGGACACAGGAAAAACGCCAATGATTTTCTCGGCGTTTTGCTGTTCACCACTGCTCTGTGCAAACAACTCTTGTATCTCCCATTTGAAAGTGCCTGCACAATTAAACATTCATTCATTGATTTCGAATCCCGAAAATACACACGCTTAGTGATTCCGATAAGTACCATGAAAGTGTCGCCAATGTTAACAACAAAGGCGTCGAAATCTGGGGAAATACAACGCCATTCCTCGTCTGCAAACACTTGAAGACCGCCAATTTGATCTTGATGAAGAATAGTTAATGAAGTTGGATCACAATGAGGCCCCGTGCCTAAAGTAAGATCCGGCTTCTGACATGGCGGATAGTAATTCAGTCTCATAATTGAATCATTGTCTTCAAAAAATTCTCTGAAATGCTTCTGGTTTACTCCTAAACTCATCCCAAGCAACTCCATTATCCCCAGCGACAGATTGCTCATCGACTCACAGTACTCTTCATACACTTCACTGCAAATCCAACACATCCATCTCATAAGTAATTAAGTTAACCATAAGCAAAGACTGAACGAATTCAAAATTCCTACCCGAATTCAGCGAAATTTTCGCCCATTGTGTCGTCGAAATACTTCTCAACAGTTTTCGGTGAATTTTGCTGCGCTTTATACACAAACGACAGCGTTTCCTTCCACGGAAGTTTCGATGAAAACCTGCCGGTGAAACTACTAGCGTAGCCACAGTGTTCGCCGATTTTCCTCTGAGACTTTTGCTTCTCGGCGAGCGGTAATTCGAAGAATTTTTCCGTATACCGATGCGCATCGTTTATGAGTTTCCGATCGACGCCGTGATTTACAACTAGAAAAAAGCCCTGCTTCAGGCAAGCCTCGCCGACGAGCTTGGAAGCTTCCATTGCGGCGGCAGGATCGCCGGAGAGGAATCCGCCGATGTCGATAAGCGGAACTTGAAGCTCTGTCGCATTAGAGCTTGGTTTCTCATCGTCCGGCCAAATGAACTGTGGCGGTATGCTGGATTGGTAACTGAGTAAATTAGCATCAAAAACTAGTGATTTATTTTCATCTTTTTGAGTTTGAGTTTGGTTTTGATCTTGATCATGATGATTCAGGGATTTTAAGCATTCAACTGCCATTGCATTAGATTTGAATTTTTGGTGAAATGTGTAAAGATTGGGCCAAATTGAGTTAATTTAAAAAAGGAAGAAAATTTGGAGGGAGAGAGAGTTGTGAAAAAGGAAAAGCCAATGCCGCTTTGTGTGGGAAATTGGTGAACAAAAATTGGATACTTATAGCACTCTAACAATTTCTTAACAAGGGCTCCTACAAGAAAATATTAACATAGTAGGTGCTCTAAAGTTGGGAAATTACGGAATCGTCCAATTTACTGGACTTGTGTCCTTTTTTAGAGTTGCCAGGGAAGCGTTTCCCGATGGCCATTTTGGCGTTTCTTTAGTGGAATGTTGTACAAAGATGCTAATCTCACTCACCTGTCAAATTCCCTTTTCTTTATTAAATCAATTTATAAACATTCATTAATGTGTTTTTGTGGTTTATGTTTTAACTCATTAGTAATTTATAAGTTAGTTTTTTTTTATTAATTACGCACTTAGAAAAATCATATACTCCCTAACGACGTGGTTAATAAGAGACCTTTAGAGGTCCCCAATTGATGAGCTAAAATTTGTAAGGTAAAAGCTATAAACTTATTTTTTAAACTCATTTTTAATCATTTTATAAGCATTTAAAATTTGTCGAGTAAGAAAAATAATATATTTTATGGTGTCTTTGTTAAAATCACAATCTCTATTACTTTAACGCTTATCATTTTTCTTTATTAATTTAACGGTTCTTACAACCATTCTTAAATTCATTGCTTCAAAAATTACTTTTAATAGAAAAGGCTAAAAGCATACCTAACACCCACAACTTGACTTGTTTCACCACTTGCCCTCTGAACTTTCACTTGTCTTCTTCAGCCCCCTGAACTTGGCAATAATGCACTCCACAACCCCCTGAACTTGGCAATTATGCACTCCACAACCCCCTGAACTTGGCAATTATGCACTCTACAACCCCTTGAGCTGAATGGGTAATTCAAATGTTTATAAGGGTCCTCATTTTTAATGGGTGATTCAGATGTTTATAATGGATGTACTTATAGATGTTTAATAGGTGATTCAGCTCAAAGGGGCTGTAGAGTGCATAATTGACAAGTTGAGGGGGTTGTGGAGTGCATAATTGCCAAGTTGAGGGGGTTGTGGAAGATAAATGAAAGTTCAGGGGAACAAGTGATGAAACAAGACAAGTTAAGGATGCTAGGTATGCATTTAGCCAATTGAAAAACATGTTAGTTTGATTTTATCTCACCATCTATTTAGTCTAAAAATAGACTATGCAGCTCAATTTGTCTTACAACATGTCATTTATGGCTCGAATTCATTTAACATGACAATTGTTTTTTAATCCTGGCACATATTCAAACGCACATTATTACAGAGAAGAATTGTTGTGAATTCACAAAATTATTTCCGAAATTGGAAATAATAAAGGTTCTATTTAGGGATTAAAACCAAAACTTCTAATCAAATATATATATATAATTCATTCAATTTTTTCTTTTTATGTTTCTTCCAATCATCCAAACATGCATAATTGTGATATACAATGCACAAGTGTGTTCACCGTACCATTCACTGGATGTGGAATTTAATAGTAGATTACATTGTTCCTAGTTGGTCTTTAATTCCATTTTAATATCCAATCAATTTCATCACAATATAACACTTCAATGAGCAAATGCAATGCATCAACTTCTCTTGTCAATCCATATAAACATGCATGTGTCTATTAAGCGTGCTAGAGTCAATACTTAATCGAGTCTAACGTTAATGAGTTTTTTAAATATGTTAAATATGGACTTGAAGAGTATAACACGGACCAACTAATATACACATGTCTATTGTATTTCGCTGTTAATTAGTTAATTTATTTCACATTAATGATTACCAATTTTATACTTTCTTATTGCACTTGTGGTTGAACTTATTGAGATGTTTGACATATTTACTGGGTGTATGACATATCAATTTTTTGTCTATTCGACGTATAACATATCAAATATTTTAGTCCGACAACTTAATGGATCACTGATGTTAGGTGAATAGATTCACAGATTGGCTCGAAGAAAGGAGAATCATAGGTATAGAAACATGGTAATATCCCATGAAGCCTTTTTAGGTAAAAGCCCAATAGCAAATCCACGAGAGCTTCAGCTCAAAGTATATACTATCATTCTATTGGGGCAAATACATTATGGCCGTTCTAACAAAGTTATAACAAAATCATGTCATGACGTTACCCTTTGACATGGATGAATCCTTAGAGTGTCAATCAAAGATATGAGATGTTTCCTCTGTAGAGAATTCATGGGTATGTAGAGTGTTAGGCTCGATAGATCAAGTGAGTATCCAAGTGAGATTGAGCTCATATAACACAAAACCAATTGACTTATGTTAAGGCTCAATCTACCATACTTATATCTCATTCGTTATACTTTAGTATTTCCTATGTGCGATAACACCATATCTCCAACTCTCCCCCTCAAGCGCAGCTGAGCTTGGACCAGTTGTCACTTTCCAAACATTCCTTGACCTATCTTCTCAGAGGCTCAAGGTCAACAACTGGTCTAGTCTCTACGCTATCCCAATTCCACCAGAACTTTAAACTCGAATCTAAGATCTTTTTGGCTGTCTAGTCTTTCTTTGCTTTTATACCATGTAGAAACCATTTGACCAAAAAGTTTAAGCTTATAGGTAAGGCTAAATCTTAGTATTTATATCATTCCTGACAACCCTCCCAAATGGGCTTGAAGCGGATACAACATAGACTTATTTTGTTATATGTTGCAATTTTAATTCAAAAATGAAGCTGACAGGATTCGAATCCTCGACCTTTAGGTCTAAGCTGTCCTGATACCATGTCATGAAATCATTTGATCCAAAATGAAAAATCAATTTTAAGGCTCAATCTACTCTACTTATATCCAACTTATTATACTTGTTTATTTTCTACGTGGGATATCACTACAAAAAATTTAGCACATTATGACGTTTTTTACCATGCAATGGATTTCGTCACAGCTAGTAGTTTTATTGTGACAAAATAAAAAAATTTACAGTGTGTTGTTTTGTTATGACAAATTTAATGTGTGCCAATATACAATTTTGTCATCATTTATATGATTTTATGACGAAAAAAATATTGTAACTTATTAATTTGGAGGTAAAAAAATAAAGGAAACATTTGGAGGGAAAAATTTATTATGACAGTTTTAAGTTAATTGGTGATAACCTCATCATCATGGTAAAAAAAATTTTTGCAACATTTTATATTTGTCATTATTTGATAAACAAGAATATCACAAATTATATATATTTTGTCATATAATTTATATGTTAGTGACACTTTCAAGTTCTTGTCACATATTTTAATGTTTTATTATGACAATATATATTAATAATCACAATTATATTATTAGCGACGATTTTATACTGTCAATGTATATAATTTTGTATAATTATTTTTATGTCAATTGAGCAAAAAATGACAAATTATGATTTTGTCATATATTATTTGCTTTTAAAGTGACAATATTTATATATTGTCACATATATTTTTGTGATGATCTAGTTGTTAAAATTGAAGTTGTGAATTTTAAAGATCTCAGGTTTGAATCACATCTTGGATGGGTTGAGAATTTTTCTTTTCATTTAATGTAAACTCAAATGAGGTAAAAGAATTTTTTTAAAAAATATATAACATAGTCCTCATAATTTTAAATTGTCACTTTTTTTTGTACAAACTTCTCTTCATCTCCGGGAAAAAGTAGTACAAGATTCGCCTCTCATTTCAATCGAGCAACTTTGCTCATCTCATATAGCTCGAGTATTTTAAAGAGATTATATATATGTAGATATATTGTCAAGAATTTTTATAATACTTCATGATCATATATAAATTACTTCGTACTCATAAACTTGAGAGATGTGTTTTGAAGGGAAAGTAACGTGATGGTCATTGATATGTTTAAAAGATAAGTTTAGCAATTGGTAATATTTTTAAGAACTTAATAAGTGCAGTAATTATGAAATTCCATTATATTGAGTGATTGTAAAAACTCCTAAAACGAAAATGCTACTAGTAAATATTAACCAAAATACATTCACATTATATAAAACTCAAAATATTAATTATACAACTGAATGCCAAAATAAATTTAAGTTTTTATTTTCTTAATTAGAAAATAACTAAGATAGAAATAATAGAAAAAGAAGAATGCCTGACTAATTAGGGAAAATAGCACCAAGAGAATATACGAACGATTAGGAAAGAATATATCGGTCCTCAAAAGTCCTAATTAGTATAAACTTCCTTAACGAATCTTAATTTAGTAAAAGGATATTTCACATAAATTTGATACGTAAATAAATAAGTAATGATGAGGAATTTAAATTATATCCAAGAATTATTTTTTATTGTATAAGTAAATAAAGTTCAAATAAATCTCTAGATATTTATAAATTAATAAATATATACAAAAACACCCACTAATTTTATTCTTTCGATTCAAACTGAAGCTACGAAAGTTACGTTTGCATATGGTTCATTCCTTATCATATGTACATCGTTGAAATCTTCTATAGTTCAAGTGAGTTCTTATTAATGGAGTTTTTTTGTAAAATTTATATACAAAATGAAATGAATTAAATTATGCTTCTAAAGATATCCTAAATTTGCTACAGTTAAAAAGCAAGTTATTATTAACGGAGTTCTTGGTTTTGTTTGGGTTTGAAACATAATAATGTTATATGTGTTGCCTATTGGATAATAATATTCCGTTCTATAAAATGATTTTTACTCCATTTAGACTTTTGTTAATTTAATAATAATGATTTTTTTTTGTTTGAGTGAAATAATTTATATTTTCTTTTCCCCATGAAACTTGATCTTGGTTGTTAGAGGGGAATGTTGAAATTTTAAGTTTTAACAATTGTTTAAACTTTTGAAATGACCTATTGAGAGGGAATTTAGAAATATATTGTGAAATTAGAACATAATTCCTCCTTCAAATCATTTATTCATATGAGTTTTGCTAAATTTTACTTGTTCATGTTTCTCACATCAAAATATTGATTATTCGGATTTTTCCTAATTCATGAAAAAAAATATAGATTTAAAAAATATACTTTTTGTGAATATATATATTTTTGATAAAAATAATCATATTATTGTTTTTCATGGAGGGTGTTTGAATACAAGTTGCTTATTCATACCATTCTATGAAGTATGAGGATTGTTACTATACTGATTATATTCATTTTACATTTTTTACGATAAGATTGTATATTTTTATGGAGAACTGTAATGTTTTATATATTTATTATTAACATGGAATTAGTCACCATACTTGAAATTTCATATGATGAAAGACATAATCTATCATTAAAATATGAAACTTTAACGACAAAATGTACTATAAAGTGACAATAGAATATCAATAAAATGATGAAATAAGCGTCACGGAAACAAAGGAAAGTTACACATGTAATATTTCGTCTCATTAAAACATAATTTATAGAAGAATTAGATAATTGTAATAAAAATAAAATACGATGGACATACAATGACGAGTTTGCGACGATGATTTTTAGTCACCTATTATATAGGTGACGAAAAATTGGCATTTTCATGGGGCATTTTTATGGCGATTTAATGCGTCATCATATGCAAAATTTCTTGTGATTGATAATACCACATCTTCAACATGCTCCACACATTAGAGTAATAAAAATGTGTTAATAGACAGATGGATGATCGGTAGGGAGGAGCTTGATGGTTTTTTGTTCTAGCAGAGAATTGGTGGGCAGACAAATCCCACATTTGTTAGAAGAATGGAGATCCATAAATATATAAGCATACATAATATCCTCATTTTTCAAAAAAAAAAATAAAATAAAATAAAATTACCTCATTGGCCTTAAAACAATAACAAATAAAAACCTCATGCCACTCCACCCCATCGGAATATGCACTCGAACTTGTGATCTTTATGATCAAGGACAAATCCTTAAAGGCTTAGGTACAAAGTGGATTATATCATACACTATTGTAAGGATATGTGGTGTCATCGAGCCACAACAACAATTGAGGGTTGATTATTTAATGGTTCGTAGGGTTAGCTGAGTCGGGCTTCATTGGGCTTTTAACTAAAAACATCAACCTAAGCCAGACTCATGCCCATACTTTAGAACTTTGGATCAGGTTTATGAAGTCATTCCCAAGCCCGATCGACGACCCATAAATTTTTTTTATTTTAAATTTCTATTAAACTGTGAAAAAAAATGAACAAAATAGATAAAAAAATATAAAGTTTTTGATATAATTACATTATTTACTGAAAGTCTTTAGTATCTAATAAAATTTAACATAGTCAAGTATAAAAGTTAATAAGACAAAATATAACATGTTCAAATAATTATTAAATTTAATACACAATATATAATAAATAAATTTATTATTTATCAGACCGATCTTCAATATTTACAAAAACATCAAGCCTGGTTCAAAAATTTTCGGACTTTAACAGGCTCGGACCAAGCCTAATGAAAACATGAAAGTCTAAACGAGCTTAAACTTGGCCCAGTGAACAGGTATATAGCAAACGCTGTATATATATCTTATAGACGTCAATTTCTGGATAATAGAGTCCACCAATTTGCCATTGCTTTTTTTCCCCATTTAGTAACATCATTAGACAGTGGGTTCAATGTTATAATGGAAAATCTATTAGATTTTATTTTTGGCCGAATACATAGTTTGCCCTCTAAACTTGTCCTCATAAATCAAGTGTTCCCCTGAACTTTGAAAAGCACCTAGTTGCCCCTTGAACTTACAAAAACGCACCGGTTAACCCCCTCAACTTGTAAAAGAACACTAATTTGCCCCTGATTGTCACGTGTCAACTTCTTGTGAAGAGAGAAAAATGAAAATTTTGAAAAGTCAAACCAACCAAAATGTGACACGTGTCATCTAGGGGGATATTGATGGTTTTTTACAAGTACTTGAGGAGGTAACTGAGTGTTTTTCAAAATTCAAGGGATCACTTGATTTTTGAGGATAAGTTTAGAGATTTTTTTTTCAAAACTTTATGCTGATAAAATGTCCATATCACGACCAGAGACTTGTTTGTGGGGCTCCGGCCCGCTCAAACCGCAAGTGTTCGCCTGTTTAGGTTGTATTTGGAAATGTAAATATTATTACAAGGGAAAGTTTCGTGACATTTATATTTGCGAACATTTGAAGTTTATGTTGGGATATAATTTATGTAATAAGCATGTATAATTTAGTGAATTTTGTAACAAAATATAAAATATATTTCTTTTAATGTTAATATATTATTATTTGAGTAAACCCAAACTAAGCTAAACCCGGCCCGAGCCGAAAATATTTTGGTTGGGTTATAACTTATGATGAGTTTGAAATATGTTTAAGTGAAACTCCGATTGACCTGAAGCAATCGTCCCGTGCCATCCCATCCCATAAACAGACAATCACCAAATATTTTAATTTTTTTTTACTTGTTTTACCATTTAGATTTAAATTGGTTTTTCTTATGTTTCTATTAAGTTAATTAGTAATAGTTTTTTTATAAATTATTTATTTTACTAATTATGATTAGGTTGTATGAGTCAAGTACGAAGTAGAGCTTCACATAAACATAAGCCTACGGAAAATAATTTTGAAATAGAAACACAATTTAAAATAGTTAGTAACTTATAAACCTTTGAGCTAGTAAATATTTTTTTCTATCAATTGGACTTGGTTCAATTGGTATATTCATAAAATTAGATGAGAATGATCAGGGATCAAATCCCGGCTCTTTCAAATTTCCTTTCAATTAAAAAAAATTAAATGTTTGTTATTTTCTTTAGTAACTTTATATTTCATCGAAGTCGGAGAAACTGGCCCAATTCTAGTCCATACAATTTCAAGTACTTGAAAATGACTCGATTTTTCTTCTATGCTTTGGCAGCATATGTTGAAAAGTTGGTGGTTTCTGCTGAGTATAAAAGATTTTATTGATTAAATTTAAGGGAAAAGAGGTTTAAGAATAAATTGGGGGACAAGATTATCCAATTGGATGTTTATTATGGAGAAGTGATTGCTTGGCATAGATACACCGTACTAATTGCCAGGAGAAGCTCCACTATGTCATACAATACAAAGGACAAAAACTCAAAGTTGCAATATATTGTATTGTTGCTTTCTACTGCATAATTTATGTTATGTGCCTACCTTCCCAAATAATAATAATAACTTATGACAATACCTTAATTTCTATTTTTGAATTGTGTAAATAACATATTTCATTAATTTATGTCGAAAAGTTTTATTAGCATTTAAGAAAATTTAATTAGGTCAAGTATGATATTTGTTAAGCTAATTAAATATTTACAAATTTTAACTCAACTTGCGGAAAAATTGACATGTGCTTTTATTTATTTAATATCTTATTTTTATATGAATTATATTCAATGTAATAATTAAAATTTCTAGACCTTAAATTATAAAATTCGACCCTAATTGATGTGGCATGCCTAATATATGCTACAATTTCTCTTTGTTCAGGGCATATGATATAAATGTGGAAAAATAATTATGCTATCTCAATTGTATGTATATTTTTTATTCAGATTTTGTTATATGTTATAGATAGACTAAAAGTTAAAAACACGTTAACACGTGAGACTAGATCAAAAATTTACAATATGACACAATATTGTGACATCAATTTTTTTTTCCCAAAATATGAAAGTGTTTCGTTTTCTCATAAGTACCGGAGATGTAAAATAATGTGCATTTACTTATTTTTTAAAGGCTTAATACATCACGAGATATCTCAAGTTATCTTTAAAAACCTCAGGCTTCCCTGAACTTTCTAAGTGACCCCGTAGCTACCTCATTTTTGAAAAAGTACACCACCTACCTCCCTGAAAGCCACGTGTCAGCTTCTGATTGGAGTGAAAAAATTTAGAAAAATGACATCTTTGAAAAGTCGAACCAACCAGAAGTGAACACGTGACATTCATGGAGCAAAGTGGTGCACTTTTGGAAAGTTTGAGTAACTACGGGGTTACTTTGAAAGTTCAGGGACGCAGCGGATTTTGTGGGATAACTTGAGGCACAATGCATTTAGCCTTAATAAATTAATTGTGTAGTGCTGTAAGAGCTTCATGAGTTGCCTTCGATGTGGTAAAATTAATACTGATCATACGACGCTGGAATTGCTTTTAATTCATATTGAATAAGAACCATTCTTTTTAATTTAAAATTTCTTTTTTTTTTAATAATGGAGAACGGTAATCTCAATAATCCCAATCAGGTTTCCACCCCAAATTAGAAGTCTAATTTTCAACAAATATCATATTATAGTGTTTTCCTATGAACGGTTTGATTCCAGCAGATAATGTTGAGTCCATGGCTCCATGCTAATAAAAAATAGGATTATTATCTAATTAGAATTCTGGATGTGTTTTACGTATTTTCCTAACTCTGTTAGTATTCCTAGTTTGTGTTTACTTAGGAATACTAATTTTATCTACCTAGGAATTCTAGTTTGTATATATAACATGTAAACGTTATACTGAAGAGTGTTTCATGGTTCATAGCAAATTAAGGATTCAAGAAGAAAGCAATTCCTAATGGCATCGATCAAGTCATCTACTGCAACACCCTTTCCCAAACCAACAAGTAACTGCAAATCAAATTCTTTTATTTTTCATGCATTTTAATTTGTTTAGTTCCATATTTGTTTTTTTTTTTTCACTTGTATATTTTTTCTTGACACTGTTGAGTCAGAAATCAGACGAACCGAAAGAGTGGCACCTCCTGCTCATTACATTTTCAAGATCAAATCATTCACCCAGTTATTGGAGATTGTCACCAGAACAGGAGA
>CAOJBI010868808.1:0-10417 GCA_948277035.1 Euphorbia corollata | reverse complement strand
AATAAAAAATAGATTTCTAACAGAATTCTAACAGATTTCGGACAGTAATAAAATTTTTTTGAAAAAAGTATGTCATCATGGATGGCGTTTGAAAGATAAAAACGAGACGATAAAAAAATTGTAAAGCGGCAAATTAAAATAACGAACGGTTTGCGAGATAAATGGAAAATAAAACAAAAAAATAAAAAAAACATGTAATATAGGTGGGTTTCTTTCCTAACAAGTGGGGGAGACATTTTTGTAATTATTTTGGGATTTTAGATCCTTTTTGTAAGTAGCCCTAAATATTAACATTATCAAAAATCTCAACTCATAAAGTATATATTAATAAAAGTTAAAATTTAAATATATTTTCAAAAATGTCAACCTGCCAAAAAATGAAAATGAAATATATTCTTATTTTAGTTCTCATTATCATTTTCCAAATTAATATTATCATTGTAACTTTCCATAAATAAAATAGTCCTAGAATAAATTTTGCAATAAATGAAAACCCGATTTTTGATCATGATAATCATTTTCACGCAATAAAAAAATTTTCCCGCTCACAATAACTATAACTACAATAATATTAAAAGAAAAAGGGAAGTTGGAACATAACCGGAACGGAGGATGTGTGAGTCAGATCGGAAAGAGTGAAGAGATCGTGAAGGAGACAGTGGCTAGATCGCGGAGGAGATAGTGGTGGCTGAGAGTTGCAATTGGAAGTGGGAGGAGAGTTGAAAGAAAATCAAAGAGAAAGAAAAGAAGAAGAAAATGAAAGCACAATAATAATGTGTTGGTAATGGAGACTGGAGGTGAAAGGTGGAGGCGCTGTGTGAGTCGGATCGGAAAAAGTAGAGAGATCGCTAAGGAGACAGTGGCTAAATTGCGGAGGAGACAGTGGTGGTCGAGAGTTGTTTTGCTACTGTAAGTGGGAGAGGAGACAGAGCTGCGCACATATGCATTTAGGCTTATTGGGCATTATAGACGTAATGCCTACGGCGGACAGTTGTTAAATAACTGTCCGTAATTCCATAAAGGTATGATTATGCCTATGACGGTTATATTATTATAATCGTCTGTATTGCTCTAAATAAATTTAATAAACAAATATATTGTTGCTCCGCATTTTTTAATCGTTTTTGCAGACGGCTTTTTCTAAACAGTCCAAAATGGGGTGACGTTATAAGCCAATCTTGCACTAGTGATTTTTTACTTTTATGGAAGTTGGCAAAACAAGTAGAGGTAATTATTTTACCCGGGATAGTAAAGTTAATTATTTCACCCATAATGATTTTGTATTTGCAAGAAAGCTGGCTTAATAATTAGAGGCAATTATTCACCTGAAAGGATTATTTTGGCTTGTTAAGAAGTCGGTAAAATAAGTAGAGGCAATTATTTCACCCGGGAGGAATTTTGACTTGTGAGGAAGTCGGCGTAATAATAAGAGGTAATTATTGGGTTTTATTATGCACCGTCCAGTATTACTCCGCTCCGCCCGTATTTTTTCCTATACATACCAAAAACGCCTTTAATTAATTTTTTTTAAAATAATTTTTTTTTTTAAAAAAAAAGTTCACGTGCCACGGACGGACAAGATTTCCGCCCGTGACACGGCACAAGCGGACAAGCTGTCCGCTTGTGATAATGCACAAGCGGACAGAGAGTCCGCTTGTGCACGGCATATAGTTATAACTTCCAGCATATTTTACTAAACCCATTATTACCTCCATGTGTTTTACAAATGTTTATGCATGAGCTTTTCTTGCAAATACAAAATTTCCATCTCAAACTGAAACCAATTTTAAAAAGCCGATAAAACAAAGATTTCTTTTCCTTTTACCTGAATTCCATTTAAAATGCGGGTATGAAAAAATTTAAATCAAAATTAAATTTGTATAGAAAATTTATACCAAATATCTTAAACAAAACACTGCAATTTCAAAAATATATTATGTATAAAAAAATTTATATCAAATACGAAATTGGTATAAAAATTTTACTGAAATAGAAAACGAAAAAGAAAGTTAAAAAGAAATTTTTTTTTATTGTTTTGGGCATAATTAAAAAAAAAACTTTAAAGGTTGATTTTTCATCTCTCTATCCATTACTAGGTTTTCTCATTCAAAAGTATTTATAATGCATATATTACTTTGACAATATTTGTTTAATTATTTATCATAATCATTGGCTCTTTTAAAGTATTTCATTAATAAATTACATCTTTTATATTATTGTGATTGCATTAGAAGAAACGGATATAAAAAAAAATAAATGGAATGAAATCTAAATATAAAATTATAACATGACAATTGGTTTTGTTATAAATATATCTCGATAAATTTTAATAAAATAATGAAAAATTAACATACAAAGGGACCTATAATATAATGAAAGTGAAGTACATAGAGATAGTAATGATCATGAGATAATGTAAAACATAATAAAATACAAATTAATTTTAAATAATAATATATTAAATTTGAGGAAAGTATGCTTACGGTTTATGAAAAGATGTTAAAAAATAACACGTAATATTTCTTAAAAGAAAGAGTATGTGTTTCCTAAATTAAGATATGTAGTTTAAAAACTTATCTAACAAATAACCTATAATATTGAATCATGTCATGATAAACAATTTTATTTTTTGAAATGGGCAAAATGGCCATGTGCTTTCAAAAACATTTTGAAATGAATATTGCAGGTTAGCTAATAAAAGATACAATACACCATGATGATAAATTTTTTTTTTTAAAAAATTAGATTTTTAAATAATTTAATATATTTAAAAGATGATGAAAAACTTAAAGAAACCATGACAGAACCAAAAGTTTTGAAATTTACACAAATGTTAATGTATAGTATTAAGTTCAGCCAGTAACATCATCGTTCATGAAGAAATAATATATATATGGTTTTTGCTAACTTTTGTTAAAAAAAAAAAGTTTGTAAGAGTAAAGAATATATAATTTTAAAAGTCAAGTGAGTCAAGTCCCGTCCAACCCACAATTCCCACTTCCCACCCACTTCTCCCTCTATTTTCCACTTTTCATTAGCCACTGTTATCAAGCTTTGTAATTATTTGGTGCTACCATTTGTTGGATATATTACTTTTTCCCCTGAATAAAAACAATTAACAAGTTTTACCAATTACACATTTTGTTACTCTATATCCAGTTTGAAGTTTATATCCAAAAAAAGAAATAAACCATCTTTAAGGTGCCAATTGCGATGCATTATTGAAAAGATAAAAGACCGTTTGACACTGTTATTTACATTGCTGTTACGGTTATTATTTGTAACGTTCCCATTTACAAGTCATTTGAATTGACCTTCCAGTTGCGCTTCCACCTTGGTCACAATGATTTTCACTCCTATGTTGCTTTTGACTTTTTCGTATAAAAACTACAGTTTGATGTCACATCAACCATATCACTTAAAATTCCAACATCTCTAAGCTCCCAATTATCCTGACTACTATATTAGAGTGGATTGTGACATATATAAAGCAGAAAAAAATTCTTTAAGGGGCTCAACATTTACAGATACTTAAATTTGTTTCTAAATTTTCATTTTTTCCGATAATTTTTAAAGATTCCAAATAATTCTGAGTTTATAAAAAGTGCATTGATAATCTTTATGATTTTGTATTTCTCATGGAGATCATTCACCGCAATTTGCACAAAAGATGAATAAGGCACGAATCGGGAGACATCAGCATATAATAATGACATTACCTTTGCATATCGACCAAGTATCCTCCGATGTTCTTGAATTCAGTCTAATAAACAGTCATCAACAGATCAATTGCTTGCTAAAAGCATATGAAAACCATGTCATATATATATACATCAAAAGATTAATATATAGCCGTTGGCTTTCCATTGTAAGAAATTGCAAAAGCAGCTCGCAAATTTGCAAAGAAGGCATGGACGGTAGAAAGTCATTCCGACGGAAAAGGACATAAAAAAGAAGTCATAAAAAACATCGGCATCCGAATGAACATTACATAATCAGAAACAGACAATTAATAAATATATATGAAAGAAAGACATTAAAATTAGACCTTAATGTTCTTCCAACCAGGATGAGAACTGATCCTTGAACTGATGCAGTCTTGTAGTTTTGTCCAACAGCAAGTTCTGTGTCGTTTACTTTTGGACAAGCCACTGGTAAAACGCCTCTAATTACACCCATCTCTTTCTGTCTCCATCAAACTGAAGTTATTGTTCACAATGGAGTATTTATATTTACATTATGAGACTAGAGGGAAATACTATTCGATATTTGAAATTTAATGGCAACACCAAAAGTCATTAGTGATAATGGGTGCTGTTATGAAATTTTTTGCTAGCTTCAGTTATTAGTAACTTGCACTGTAGTATTAATGGCAGGTCATTTATGGCTAACTATGGAATTTGACCTTTTGAGAATTCCTGTGTTATCAGAAGAAGATAAAGAGATCTTCCACTTGCCCACTTCTTTTTTTTTTAGATGCAAGTAACGCCAATTACAAGAAAAAATGAATATGTTGACCACAATTTAGTTTCTATACACGTGTTATGTAATGGCTGAGTTGAATCCCTTTTTGAACGTAAAACTGCATTTTGAGGACCTCAACTTTTACGGTCACACACATGGGCCCAAGTTGATTCATCACTAAAATCATCATATCAGAGATATTTTTAATGGCTGCTGATTGAATTGTTTTTATTTAATGTTCACCGTTGACAGCTTTTGTATGGTGCTTCGCATGAGCAATTGCAAAAATTGATCACGGTGGGATGTGGAGTAGTATCATGAAGAGTCTACTAAACAAAACTATCTCTGAAAGCTAAATAATATCAAAATTCAATCATCAGAAGTTCAATAGTATGGAAACAAGAAAAACCTACTTATTTATATGCGAAAAAACGGAAAGGGTCAGGATGACCTGAAAGCTATTGACAATAAAAGGTGGAATCTTTATCCATGGATCAAACAAATTAGCTTTTTTTTTCCTGACTCGTTCATTCATTGTTTTCAAAAGATGGTCTGTTTTCTAGAATGCTTCAACATATATATATATCTGAAAGTTTGAAGCTTCAAAACAAAACTTATCATACTAAACAAATAACAAAACATACGACACAGACCGTCATTCTCCTCTAATCCCGTCGCCACGGACAATAGCTCGACCACCAGATTCTTGCCTCCGTTGCCATGAATTATTTCCCATGTTTCCATTCTTAACTACCCATAACTTGTTATGGTCTGATGTATTTTGGGTTTGGAAACCATTATGAGTGCCCCTACCCCTATTAGAGTTTTGAGTAATATTCCCAGTCCAACTTGAAGCACCAGTTCTTACACCTTTCGATGAGCTGGGGGCTGCATTATTTCTGCTAAACTCACTACCGGCACCCCACCCATTAACAGCTGAATTTGAATCCTTTCTATGGTATTTCTGGGCCTGAAATCTGTGTAATGGTTTCCATTCCCATTGTTATAGTCAGTTCAACTATAAAACATTAAAACACATTTCCAGGGAGTTAAAGAGCTCAAAAAACCTGGTTCGGGTTGTGAATCTGCTGCCACTGTACTCATGCCAAAGCTGAGTCTCCTCTATGTCATCCTCCAATACGGACTACGAAGCATAAATCAAAACCAAGCACCTCTTTGATGTCACATTGCAAATGAAAAGAATAAAAAAAAAAAAAAAAAGGAATAAATACCTTTTCTGGGAAATTTATGCCCTCTAAAAGACGAGGAATATGTTGACTTCCCTTTCCCAACTCAAATACCAGAATTCTGATAAACAAAAAGGATAAAGAGGCGTTATATGACACACCACAAGGATCGAAAAAGCAAACTCATTTATGTTATGCTGGCTTACAACACATCTCTATCCATTATGTTGTTCCACAGGCTTTCAAATGTTACACCGACATCCTGATCATCCTCCATAAACAATCCCATGAATCCACCGATTCCACTGCAGAATGAGGCGAACTTATTAAGCTATATAGTAAATTAGATGGTTGACATCTAAATATAACAAATAATAGACCACTAACCTTAATCCACTCTCTATGTTCGTCAAACAATTTGGCCTCCCAGACACCAAATTTGAAACAAGTGGCAATAGTATAGCATCCGGTACATTCGATCTTCTCATGAAAATCTTATCCAAACTCTCTATGTTTCTTGGTGCTTCATATATCTGCAGAATAATTAACGAGGCTAAAATATTTAGTACTGGTTAATTAGCTTAATAACAAGAGTTGAACAAAACTTATGTACCTCAATTTCCTTTTCTACTTCTCTAGTCTCATCCAAAAGCATTTCTTCATCTATAAAGGGGAGCTTGCATATTCCCTGCCACAGAAACCGCTTTCCATCTGTATCGACATCAAACTCTGTCGACATGGAAAACAAACTACTGAGAAACTCACAGTAAACGATCAGTCAATGTCTCAGGGCAAAGGAGGTCTCACCAGCAGGATAGAAGTCAATAATGTTTGACTTAACATCAGTCATCAGCTTCCGATACGCTTTGGGAAGAAACTGTGAGCTACAAGATACAAATATGGCTTGCTTTCATCATTCTTCCAACCAAGAATACATTCTTAACTCGTTTCAGAAAATAATGAAATCAATGTACCACTTAGGAGGTAGCACAGCCATGAGCTGATCAAAGGGCTTAAAAGGAGAACCCTTCTGAAACTTCACCTTCAATTGGGCTATGCCTTTCATATCAGAAGCAAATGGCGCATAATGGTATGGATAAAACCTGATACGAGATTCAACTGTCAATACTAGTTTTGTCGCACAATTGCATTGCATTGTTGAACTGTATTACAAATACATACCATGTCCATGAAGGGACTTCCGAAAAATAATAAAGAAGCACCCAAAGCAAACCTTCAGTGTACTTTTGCACCTTCAAAATCAACCAAATATTTACTTCATTCATAATTACAAATACCAAAATTCAAGATGAGAGTCATACTATCTCTTTTCTGGTGCTTTCAATATCACTGGAATTTTCGGCAGAAAATTTTTCCTTGTAGTATCTTTTTCTCCAATCTGCAGTCCCCAGTTTTACCTGTTGCAGAGCTCAGTGAATTGTGAAAACTGTCGTTAAAACAATGCGAAAAGTGGAGACTAAACGATAGATAAATTCAGTACTTTGTCAGTCCCAAAACCTCCATTTCCCCAAAGATCAGATTTCTGCCGAAGACGTTCCTTCAACTTTTCTTTCAACTCCTTGGTATTCTGTAAAATCTTTAGAAATAGAAACCGATAAATGATGTTCGGTAAGTAACTAGTACAAGAATGTCAAACTAAGTTTTAACAAATGGTTACCGTATCTTGAGAATTTTGTGCCTTTTCATTAAGAGATGCAAAAGGAATGTTGGATGAATCAAACTCCTCATTTGCATAAAAAAAATTGGTTGATTCGTCATCGAGCTGGAGAACACATTAAACATTAATCCATGAATGTGAGGCTGAAATATTTTTTTAACATTTTGGCACTTACTGCGTCCAATTTTGTGCAACGTTTTCTAAGTCTCTGCTGATAAAGTTCTGATCTTTTTTTGAAGATCATCTCTTCATTTGTACCAATGAGATGAATAAACTTCTCGACACGTTTTAGTTTGATATAACCTTGTTTCGGATCATTCACCTATTTAAGCATAAAATGCCATTACAAGGCATTATTCACAAGACATTAACAAACATATCATAATTTAAGTTCTATAATAAATTATCATTATTAAGTATTAACTACCTTTTGCACATCAACTAGATAGCCACCTAGATTCTTGAAGTTTTTCTTGTAAAAAGTCATCAGCATATCAATTGCTTGCTAAACACATTGCAAACAGCAGATTTATCCCTTTTAGCTCACAATCACATAAGAAGATTAATTTACGAACTATTTCTATGGAATAAATGAAAAATGAAACAATAGTACCTCATGAATTTGCAAAGTGGGCATACAAGGTAGGAAATCATTTCCGACGAAAAAGCACATAAAAATGAAGTCATCAATAAGTCTTTCAATGTCAGAAGTGAATTTGTCAGGTGGATCAGGGATTTGCATGTCAATCTCTAAATACTCTCTCAGAATCCATACTTGAAGAAACTTAAAAACCAAGACAACTGAAATTAGTTGTGTTAATTAAGTAAAAAATGGGAAGAACGATATCAACGTTGAAATATATATAAAACCTGGTAACGCTTTCTACTAAACCACGAATACTTAGCGACACTGTCGAGGCTCATCTGTACATCTGAGAAACTGATAGATTCTGGCTGTGGTACTGAAAGAACTTCCTGTATAGTAATAAAACAATGAAAAAATAATTAAGGACTCATGATGTGGCTGAAAGAGATGCGTGGATTTGTAAAACCTCTCGGAGTATCGAAAAGTGCAACTCATGTGTAGCCAAGGCCAACATGATGAGATCAGCATCCTGCAGGTTTGTGAGAATGTAAGCGGAGCCGAATATGTTGTTATTGTTGATGGTTAAGTAGGAAGCGTATGAATAAAGAGGGAAGGGAAGGGCTAATTAAGTACATACCAGACCATAGAGACAGTGCCGTGTATTTGGATTATAAGTGGGAAGAGTACGCTGTTGCCTTATAAAAGACATTATCTTGTGCTCACCTTCACCAGGTACATTGGCATCCGAAACAATCACCTAACCCAATAAATTAGACATTAGATTATCAGAAGAAGACTATTAACTAATGTTGTTGCACATTATTTGTACGAATAAAAACCACCTTGATGTCCTTCCAACCGGGATTGCAACTGATCCTTGAACTGACATAGTCTTGTAGCTTCCTTGAAAGCAGGAACATGAATTCTGTTCCGGGTGTAATGACATTCGAATCAGAAACCTGAGAATCTTGCTTTGGCAACACTTTCTTGCCTTGCCTTTCAAATTCATTTCTCAACAATGCTTCTTCTTCCTCCTGTTCTTATTAACAACAACAACAAAACATGTTTAATTTGACAAGCATACAAATATACGAGTGTGTGTGAGAGAGAGACCGACAGAGAGAGCGCGTGGATTATAAAGAAGACGACACTCTCAGCAATGTCAATGTCCTTTGCAGTTCGAAATCGTCTAGACCTCTGTTGATTCATTTTGGCACGAGGAGCAACTCCATCTACGATAGAACTCTTCAATTCAAAAACTTCACAAGAAAGAAGAGTAATGGAGTTGCATTTAGAGTCTTACCAATTGCCAGGTAGAGCAGATTTCGGGGCCTTACAATGCTGAAAATGTGATCAATATAAGCATAGACGTTGACGAACACATCATCGAATGTTGCGGGTGTGGAAGCCTGCAACTTGAACTAGTAAAAATCAGATATCAACCGACTCAAAAAGAACTAACCAACAACAAACTGATAAAAGAAATTAACTGACTTGATGATCAGTTTCAGGATGAAAGCAAGGATGTATAATCCCATTCATGTCAAGATAAAGATTATCAAACTCAATTCCATTTGGGTTTGGAGAGGTTATATCAATGGACTTTCCCTTCTCTTGCTTTGCCTGAACTACAATTTTAGGGTATTTTTGTACTAGCCACTTGTAAAAAGCCGGCACCCCCATATTTCTCTGCCTCTATTTTAGCCAGATCACTGAGACGGAGAACGGAGAACGGAGGAAAATGGGTTCGTATTGGAAGGCAACACCAAGAGTCATCTATGCATACTTTAAGTGGCTTTTTGACCATGTCAGTGTTAAAGTCAAAAGTAATTAAAATTTGATTTACACCCCAAACTATTTACATGTTTGGGGTGTTTTTTCAGTGGATCGATTTTTAAAGGATCAGTTCATTTTTTTTTCAAATTTAACGGACCGATCTTCATAAGATCGATCCACTGCATCATGGCAGGAAATCCTGTCATGATGCAGTTTGAACTTGGACCGATGCTCATGGTAAGAATATTTCCTGCCATGAGAAAGTTTACCGATGCTTATAGCATCGGTTCACTTTTCACATTCAATTTGTCTTTACCATTACCCGAATCCCCTCATTTTGCTTCATTTCTTCTGCTTCATTTTTAAAATCTGAAAAAAACTCAACAAAGCTCTCCATTTTCGTTTCCTCTCAACAAGCTCTCCATTAGTGGTTATCAATCTATAAGGTAAGTGTTTTTTATATAATTTATTTAATTTACTTTAACAGAATTTATTTGCATAATTGTATTTAGTGTTTTTAAATTTTAGATGTGTGTTATTTTTTATGACGTTTGTTGTTATTATGTGATCTTTGTGCTTAATTATTATTTTTATATATGCTTTGTTGAATTAATTAAATGATTTACTTTGCTTTTGTTTATAATATGAGATATAATTGCTTTTGCTTAATTTGCTTTTGTTTATAAGTACTTAATTAGTATTTATTTGATAAAAAATGTTAGGATT
>CAOJBI010868621.1:0-13704 GCA_948277035.1 Euphorbia corollata | reverse complement strand
TTTTTCAAAATATGTTGTTGAATAACTCGATCTTTATTCAGAACTAAGTTGAACTTCACGAGCCTTTAAACAATAAATTTGTTGATCATTTACAGTAGATACTCAGATCTATCTCTATTTTAATAAAATCATTTCAGATCTGCAATGCAGGTTGATGTGATAGTAAATGTAAGTACTTTTATTGTTGTGGATTTTCGAAATTGTTAATTGCGGTTAAGAAAATATAAATTGCAACGTTTATATTTTATTTTTAGGTTAAGTCATGTACAGAGGTTTAATTTATTTTGTGGTTTGTTATGTTTTACATCTGACATTTTAATCATGATAAATTATTTTAATTGTTTTATATTATCTATATCAACCATTCTTTGAATCATGTTACAAAGTTATCAGTTAAAACAGTTGATTTTTCTTTAATTGTATATTTTTCCCCAAAAAAATCTTACAATGAGGGTGTCAGCGGTTTTCGTAAACTTTCACGGTTTTTTTTATTAATTTTGGGTGAATTGTTTTATTTTTGACAATTTGTTTATAGATTACGTTGCACTCTATGTCATTGTCGGTGATCCCAAATTCCTAATATATATGGCCATTTGGAGAATTCTGTGATCTAGCCATTTTTGTACCCTTCGTTACCCGTGTTTATTTTATTTTATCAATTATCCACGAAAGGAAAGGAAAAACAAATGCAAATAATTAATACAAATAAAATTAGTACATGTTATATACTGCAATAATTAGTATAAAGAATATGATTTGTAAAAAATAATTTTTTACAATTAATATTAATTTAATTAATTTTAATGTATAATAAAAGTTAGATAGTTTAAAATCAATAACTTTATTATATTTGTATGATAATAATGCAAAAAAATTAAAATTATAAGTAATACATAATTTTTTTTATTGTAAATTGTATGTACTTAAATTCATAAACTGAATGTCTGTGCTTATTAAATTAAAAAGTGTTCATCCATGGGTAAGCCGTCAACCATATGATGTGTTTATAAATCAGCACGAAAATTAGCCAATAGATCCGTATGTGAATACTCTTAAATTAATACATAAAAGAAATTAAAAATGTTTTTTTATTGAATTTAATAATTCTTCAGATTATAGAATGTTATTTCCATACATCTTCATTGATTGAGAATTTGAGGATAAATAAAATTCCATCTATGTGCTGTGAAGATTTTGATAGGGATTTCCATGTCTCCATCGAACTCAGGATACTTTGACCTCCTAGCAATGGCGCAATAACTAATAACAACCTAATAGCTGACCATAATCGATGCAATGTTTTCTTCAACAAAAAAAGTGCATATATATCAGTGCTAACAAGTTTGCCACTAGAAAATTTAAACAAAGAAAGAAAATGTAGATTATGATAAAACAAACATATCTTAAATTCAAAAATAAATGAAAATGATAGATGGAAATAGTATAATAATGAAATGCAGTCTAATTTATTTATAAGGCTAAATTTCAAAAACATGTATTGTGGTTTGACCGTTTTGCAACAAAAGTCTTTGTGAATTTTTTTTTTCAAAGGGATGCTCGTAGTTTCAAAAGTTGTCAAAAATAGGACAAAAAATATTTTTTCATAAAAAATAATAATGTTACATAAGGTATTTCAATCAATTCAACAATTCTATAATTTAACCATATTACATAAGAATTATATATCAAATTTTGAGTAATTTTCAGAAATTCTACATTTTATTATGATTTTTTAACATTTTAAATTAAAAAAATAGTTATACTTCTCGAAAAATTCTAAAATTTATTACTAAAATGTATTATATTTTTTATTAACAAAGCTGTAAAATTTCAGTTCAAAATGGACAAGATTACCCATTTTTTTGACGTAATTAAAAATCATCTTTTTGCAAATTTTTGAAACCACAAGCACCCATTTGAAAAAAAAAATCCACAATAACCTTTTTGCAAAATGATCAAATTACAAGGCATGTTTTTTAAGTTTACCCTATTTATAATTTGTGTTTAATTGTTTGGGTTTTAAGTCTTATTCACTATAGAATAATTTGTCTATAAAAAGAAATTTATCATTTCAATTACTAGACGAATAGTATAAAATGAAATCCAAAAATAACAAATATGAAAATTAATTACCGAAAATCAGGCTGATAATTTTTATATATTATATTCCGTTACAATGGCGTATGAATTCATACAACCATTAAAAATGAAAAGTGCGCATTGACATAATGAATTAATGTCAAATTTTTCCATTTGTGTTCTTTATTCTAGATATAGTTAGTTTAGTTCATTTCTTTCCTTTTTTTTAATCAATAGATTAGTTCGTTTCTTAAGTTCAACATAATTTAATCAGTTGATTAAGTCACCGCGCATTACATGAGATAGAACTCAATGGTTTAATTTGCTGTACATTTGTATAATATTTTAAGGTTAGTCACTACTTTTCCAGGGGCTATTATCTTTCACATTTTCAATTTTTTTCTTCTTTAAGATTGAATTTTCAATATTATCATATTTCTATTTTTTTTTTCAGAAATAATGTGACACTTTATCAATTTTTATTGATCGAGAGTTTCGAACCTAAAATTTAATATTTTTGAAAGATAATGTAAATTAGACCCAAACCTTGTTGTTCATTTTATTTCCTTAGGTAGTGCATATAAACCATCATTGCGCTACTGTTTTTTCCTCTTGCTGCTATTGAATACAACTCTGTTACTTTTAACAAAGATATTTATTTTTTAAGTTGTATATTGTTCTTTCCATATTTTTATGATATATTTTTAATAACTATGATTTGAGATACAACGTAAATAAAATAAATTTACAAGTTATCTGTAATGTGTGGAAATGAATAACGATAATATTGGAATAAAAACAAAAAAGGACAGAAGGAGAAATCTGAAAACGCGTATCAGAAATTTTATAAATTAAAAAAATTCACCGTCTTGCATTTTTATCAATAACTTTATTAAATTTTTTAAAAAAGTATGTAATAATATATAGTATAATGTTAAATGGCAGAGCAAGGTTTTAATAAAGAGATTTAACAATACTTTTCTTAATTTGGATCTTTGGATTGAGATCTCACTGTCATTACCATCATTGTGTTTTTCGAGCTCCTGTATTTGTGCTGATTTCTGATTTCTCTTTCCCCTTTTCTATTGGAGTTCCCGATCTTCTTGCCTTATTGCTTCATGCCATTGGTGAGCCTCTGTGTTCTTTCTTTTTGGATTCTTAGTATTGGTTATGCAATTGGTATTTATCTGCTCTCTCTCTCCGATTCCGAGTGATCTTTCTACAGTTCTGCTTGACTTCAAGTTTTTATCTTTTACTTTTTCCTTGCCTTAACTTCGTTTTTGTGGCGATTTACTTGTTTCTGGAATTTGAGATCGGGTTTGTATTGGATCTATCCGGAGATGCGCTGGCTTATATTCTCATAATTACAAATTATTAAAGAATCAGCTCAATTGAATGTGATTCCTCTATTTTGAAAGCTAGATGCACATGTTTCATGCGTAATAGCAGGAATAAGCTTTGGTTGTAGCCTATGGATTTGCATCTTTAAATACACGCCAACACCATTATAAAAAGGATAAAAAGTATAAAGAGTAAGTCTTGGTTATGGATTCATATCTGTACTTCTTGTAGTAGATTGCATTATATCTCACCCGATTTATGTCAACTTGAACTTCAGATGTTTTTCCTGAAGGTTTAGTGTTATTCTATTGTGTATTTTTTGGGGGATCTAGCTGGTATGGTATTTGTCACTATTGTTTTACTATTTCACTGCATCCTTTACTGAATGGATCTGGTTAATATTTCAGGGTCATAATGGCGTTGAAAACTTCATCTGATAATAGGACCAGGAGTTCTGTACAAATTTTTATCGTAGTAGGGCTTTGCTGCTTCTTCTATATACTTGGAGCATGGCAGAGGAGTGGATTTGGGAAGGCAGACAATCTTGCTATGGAGATTACCAAGAATACAGAGGACTGCAATTTAGTCCCAAGTCTAAATTTTGAGACGCATCATGGGGGTGAAATGGGCACCATCAATGGTGCTGAATCAAAACCCAAAGTGTTCAAGCCTTGTAAGGCCCAATACACTGATTATACGCCCTGCCAAGACCAGAGGCGTGCTATGACATTCCCTAGGGATAACATGATTTACCGAGAGAGGCATTGTCCTCCAGAGGAAGAGAAGCTTCACTGCTTAATTCCTGCACCCAAAGGCTATGTGACTCCGTTTCCTTGGCCTAAAAGCCGTGACTATGTGCCATATGCTAATGCACCATATAAAAGCTTGACTGTGGAGAAGGCTATTCAGAACTGGGTCCAATATGAGGGCAATGTATTTAGGTTTCCAGGTGGAGGAACACAATTTCCTCAAGGGGCAGATAAGTATATTGATCAGCTAGCTTCAGTGATACCAATTGCTAATGGAACAGTCAGAACAGCACTGGACACTGGTTGTGGGGTATGTTGCTTCCGATTTCTTTTCATCTATCATGGATGTTGTGATTTATTATGTTGATATATTGATAGAATTTTTACATTTGTTTGTGAAATTTAGGTTGCTAGTTGGGGTGCTTACCTTTGGAGCAGAAATGTTATTGCCATGTCGTTTGCACCAAGAGACTCACACGAAGCCCAGGTTCAGTTCGCTCTTGAACGAGGTGTGCCTGCTGTTATTGGTGTTTTGGGTACCATAAAAATGCCATACCCATCTAGAGCCTTTGACATGGCACACTGCTCTCGTTGCTTGATTCCGTGGGGAGCAAATGGTGAGTACATCATGTCAAGGAATTGCTTTTGTTATTTTTACCTTAATTAATCCTTTTTATTGTTATTTTTTTTATCTTCAGATGTGATTATTGAAACTTTTTACATGGATATTTCTTTTTGTAGATGGAATGTACTTGAAGGAAGTTGACCGAGTTCTTAGACCTGGTGGTTACTGGGTTCTGTCTGGACCTCCAATCAATTGGAAGGTTAATTACAAAGCATGGCAACGTCCCAAGGAGGAGCTTCAAGAGGAACAAAGAAAAATTGAAGAGGTTGCTAAACTTCTCTGCTGGGAGAAGAAGTCTGAGAAGGGTGAAATGGCCATATGGCAAAAGAGAGCAAATGCCGAATCCTGCCCTGGTAGACAAGATGATTCTCAAGCTTCATTTTGCAAATCTTCAGACCCAGATGATGTGTGGTAAGAAGCAATAACAACCTCATTTTAGATTGGTTAAATAAAATGCACACTATTTTTTCCTAGACCATTACAAGTGTTGGCCTTTCATATTCTAGTTAATAACACTGATCGACATCAGCAAAAAATTTTACTTTCGTTTTTTGCTGGTGTAGGTACAAGAAAATGGAGGGATGCATTACTCCATATCCTGATGTTGGTAGTCAGGATGAAGTTGCTGGTGGGCAGTTGAAGACATTTCCATCCAGACTTTTTGCTGTTCCTCCTAGAATTGACAGTGGCTCTATCCCTGGAGTGTCTGCTGAGACGTACCAGGAGGACAATAGTAATTGGAAAAAGCATGTAAATGCTTATAAGAAAATCAATAAGCTAATAGACTCTGGAAGGTATCGTAACATTATGGATATGAATGCTGGTTTGGGAGGATTTGCTGCCGCACTTGAGTCACCCAAACTGTGGGTTATGAATGTTGTACCCACTATAGCTGAGAAAAATACTTTGGGTGTTATTTATGAAAGAGGATTGATTGGAATCTATCATGACTGGTGAGCAATTCCATTATTTTCTTTGGCGATTCAGAACTACATTTATGACGCATGGGCATTTAAAATGATGTTTGAAAAAGCTCTTTAGGAAGTTTTGTTTGATGTACCTACATGTAAAAATGTGGATTAAATATCAACTGGCCTCACAAAGTGAGAAGATGGAGCCAAATGGGCCCATAAAATATAAAAGAAAAGACCAAATTGGTTCATCACTCAGTCATTTATTTGCTATTTGGCCCTCTCTGGGCATCGCTCTATCATGTCCCACATTAGGCTCAATACCTTTTCAGTTAATTTCTTAGTTTAATTGGTATGTGATGCGAAGACTTTGATTATCCATTGTTTATCTGTTGTCTCAGGTGTGAAGGGTTCTCCACATACCCAAGAACATACGACCTTATCCATGCCAGTGGCCTTTTTAGTTTGTACAAGGACAAGTAAGTATTGCTCTGGTGCTTTGTTTGATTGTGAATGCCCAACTTCGTTATGTGTTGGTGAAAGTTGCGTCCTGTTTTATGTTCATATAAAGTAACTTTTGCTCGTTGCTTGTGGTGAAGTTTATGATCTTGTTTGCATGTACATTAACTTAACTGTTATTGTTTATTAAAACTTTATTTTCTGGTTGTTTTTGGTGGTCACAGTTGTTGACTTTTTAAGACAAAACAAATATGCTGCCTTTTGGTTTTGTTCAAATATATTATCATGATAAACCTTTGGCCTATGACGTTGTTCCCCTGGTGTGGTCAAGGATCCCTAATGTTTACCTATAAATTCGTTCTATGAATTCTTCATTCGTTTTCTAGGCCTTTGTTTAAACATGCTGAATCAATAATTCAATATTAATTAGCAAATGATAACCAAATCGAGTTTGAAGTATAACTTATAATCTGCAATAATTTAAATCGTATAGGGGAAGTGTATTAAATGGCGGTGTGCTGGTGTGAAGTCGGTGCCTTGGTCTTTTGTGTCACAAATTATTTGGTTTCTCCTTATATGTATTCAGTTTAGGTTCAGTTTAGTGCAGCGCATTGCAAACTTATAATTTGTCGCTATTTTCCCAGCTTTTCATAATCTGTATAGTGATGTGATTTTCTCTGCAGATGCAACACAGAGGACATTCTTTTGGAGATGGATAGAATTTTGCGGCCAGAAGGAGCAGTTATAATTCGGGATGAAGTTGACGTGCTAATTCAAGTGAGGAAAAATGTAGCAGGAATGAGGTGGGATACCAAAATGGTAGACCACGAAGATGGTCCTCTAGTTCCCGAGAAAATCCTGATCGCAGTGAAGCAGTACTGGGTTGTAGGCGACAACAATGCCACATCATCGCAGTGAATGAACCGGGAAAAGGGTGAATTCGAACCTGAGAGATGGCTGATAACTTGATAAGATGCTGTGGTGATAAAAGGGGGCATGACAGACATTAACTGGTACTCTATATAGCATAAGGCATCTTTCCTGCAGAGTGAATTCTTACCTTTGCGATCCCCACGATAAGTAGAGGTTGCTGGTAGTTTTGTTTTTGTACCGTTATCGGAATGAACTGATTCCTGTATGGTCTATATATGACATCAATCATCAATTGTTTTTTGGGTCTATGAGACTGTCCCCACTCTTTTGGTGTTGCTACACCTCAAGAAAGCCTGTCATTTCTGGTTTTTTACTCTCCAGTTTGAAAGTCATTATATAGTACTATTAAATTGTTTCAAATCACACTTAAAGGAATTTATGTGAGGTCAATCCAGCAATAGGGCAAATAGTCTTTCACAACCAACCTTAAAAAACTTGTCATGTTGTTTTGTCTCTGTAAAGTTTAGTATATGAACTTTAGATATTGGACTTAGTAATATTAATGTGAAACAACCATAAAAAAAAATATTAATGTGAAACAATATTTATATTCGACCCCGATAAGAAAATTCTAATCCATCCGTGCCGTTGGAACTAGAAACACCATAAATTACCCCACTATAGATATCAAAATCGTACATATTAATGGTTATTCTTTAGAGGCAGGGTCTGTGATGCCTATGGAAGGAGATATTAATTGTAAAACTCAAATTTTCCTCAATTCATACAAACGATTTGGTGTTCTAATTTTGTTTGTGTAACAGAGCCGCATTGGTATTATTTGTATCACTTTCAACTCTACCCATATGAAATATCATTTTCAACATTAGATTATCTGGTCCTATATAATTAATGGGGAAATGTCTACATACATATTCCTATCTTTCTTCATTTTCCTCTGTTTAAAATTTAAATTCACTCTTCTTGTCTCTATACCAATATTCTTCTGAACTCCATCTTCTGTGTCAGGTCCTTTTCCTTAAGCTTATGGCTATGGCCACCTTATCAACAGCTACAAGCCTTAAACAAACACTTCCCTCCGATAACAACACCATCAACATTAACAATCTCCATGATGTCTCCTTCTCTTCCTATTTGAGCAATTCCGACCAATCCTTCGTTCGTAAACTTGCAGAATCAAGTAGGAACCTTGCTCCTGATGTTCAAGAAAACGGACGAAAGAAAGAAGACAATAATAATGGCGAGATTGGAGTTTTCAGTGCTGAGAAATATTTCAGTGGAGTAACAGAAGTGGATCGTAGTCCAAGAATTTCAAAATTCAAGTATAATCGCCCAAAGGAACAATCCAAACTTAATCAACCTTCCACTACTACCACCACTACTACTCCAAGTGTTCATTCTGAATCCAGTTCAAACAGCCAAATCACTTTGCTGCAGCCAAAATCCCACAAAAAGACATATACAACCGAAAGAAAGACCAGAAAGGGGTTTCTAGCTGGTCTGGGGTGTAATTGTATGTGTTCTGATGCAGATTCCATCGATGTTGCAGACGAAGATTTAGACGAAACCAGTTTTCAGAAAGGCGCCACTTTCTTGCAAACCAAAAAAGTTCCTCAGGAAATCCCTTTATCAGTTTCACGAGACCTTGAGAAACAAAGGAAATCGCTTGAAGTGTTTGGCTCGCCTATACAAGACAAGAAAACAGGGCCATCTATGTTAAGTAAAACCGAGCATACACCAGCTTTACAAAACAAAGACTGCGATGGAAGTTCTTCAGGTTCTTCCGATTTATTTGAGATAGAAAGCGTACCAAGAACTTGCTACGCTCCAAGCGAAGCTAGCATAGAATGGAGTATAGTTACAGCTAGCGCTGCTGATTTTTCTGTCATGTCGGATTATGAAGAGATTAGCACTAAAACAGCTGCAGCTGTGGGGAAGACACCAAGGTGGCGTTCTTCCATTTCGCTGGGATGTAATAATAGTAACGCAGTGAGTATTGCAGACAGGATTGCTAATGATAAGCCGATCCTTGATCGAAGAATTCGTCAGGTTTCAGATTCTTACATGCCCGCGGTAAGATTTCCACCAGAAAATAAGGTGATGGAGTTTGATTCGACACCAAGACAACACACCTTTAGCAAAATTTCGCTTCCAAGGTCTCAGGCTCCCCAGATTTTCTACATTCATTAATATCAAAGATATCTCATATTTACAAATTACAAAAGCCATTAATGTTACAGTATTCAATGGTTATTTCTGTTTGTTTGTGTGTTATCGTTTGTGTTTAGCCTGTAAAAAGTAGCAAGTTAGTTTTATATGGTTTTTCATAGATCATTTTGATCACAATGTACAATCTAGTTTTGTTAATCTTCTATCGTATGAAGCATATAAAATAAAAATCAATTGGTTGAAAATATCCAGTTTTTAAACACACTTTATAGGGACCATACAAGGACTTGAATCAATATAGGATGATGCAGTATGATAAGTGATTACAACTTCAATAAAGGTCCAACCTGGCGATTAAAGATATTTTTGTTAACTAGGTGGCCATCAGGAAGAAATAAAGTGCAACAAAGATAATTGCACTTATAATAACCATGCTTTAAATTAATATCCAACAAAGCAAATCAAAGCTTTTGTATACTACTTAGTTTTGTAAACCGTGTGTATGGGTAGAAAAAAGGATGCAATCCAGTCGTTATTTCAATTGCTACTAAAATAATGTACGTAATAGATCATCAAGAATGTGAATTACAGTGACAATTAAATAACCAATTCGGAAACTACCCTCTGAATGAACCAATTCATCAGTACATAAATTGGAAAGAAGTTCAAAAAAGCATCCTGGAACTCATGTACAAACCGCAACTTCAAACTATGTATGTATGTCAACCATCTCTTTTTCCTCATAAGTTTTACGTTAGTAATTTGTACACGTCCATCTATACATTGAATTAGAATATTATGCTCTAATTGGAGGATTCAATACAGTTCCGAAAATCAAAATTAACCGCCTTCAGAGTTAGAGATGAACAACTTGGGAGGCATGTACATATGTATGATGGTACAGCAAGTGTTGCAAAAAGGAGCAAACAGGTGGATGAGCATTTATTTTAGGTTGACAATTAAACATGAAAAAAAGAAGGAATAAACAGAATTTTGGCCACTGGCAGTTGAAGAATTGGGACAGATTTAATTAACACTTTGTTCAAATAATTAAATATGATAGCAAACACAGTGACAATGGGCAAAGGGTAAAGAGTAAAGTGCTAAGGATAAGCTTAGTGTCCTTTTGTTATGGACAGGACCACTTTAGGATATTTTAAGAGCTTTGGGTTGGGTTACGTGGAGAAGAAAACAGCCTTTTGCAGCCTATTAATGGCTTATAGCTAATCTGAAGCCTACTGCATAATTCTGTCTTTTTCCAACTTTCTTCTAACACCAATACCAGTTAAACCACTAATTTCATGCCTACCAGAGCTTAGAAGTATTGGACCAAATTATAAGCATTTAGTTCAGCTATAATATGATTTAAATTTAACTCTTTCAACTGTTAGAGACGAACAGAAATTATAACAGCTTATTGACATCATCCGCCATGGCTGAACCAAACTACAACGACCCAAAAAACATAAAGCTCAAAACGGGAAAAAAAATGTTTTTTTTGCATCAGCAACACTGCAGGAGACCTTGTGTAACAGAAAAATACAACAAAATATTGTAAACAATAGCCACTTCCAAACCTCTATCAAACAAGACTAAATGTATAGAAACACTCAGATCAATCTACCAAGCAATGAGAACAAAACAAAATAAATCACAGTGTGTAGTATATGCATATATATATTGTGCCAGAATCCATGTGGTTTCATTCTCTTTTCTGTTACCTATATAAAGAAATGTAATCAATGCACAACCAGTACATGAATATACATACCACAAAACCGCTGCTGTTAACAAATAAAAGCTTTTACTAGTACATTGTTTCAACAACTGTGCTTTCTTTTATAACCCATCATTCATCTTTATACTCCTTAGCGGGATGTGCTTCAAACCCGCCCTCTTCTCTCCTCTCGAGTGAGTAAGGCATGTAAGTTCCCATAAGTCTATCCCAAACCACGAAGAATGGTTGAGAGAAGTTGTATTTGGTTCCATAAAGCTGGTGATGAATATCATGATAGGCAGTATTATTTCTGAAAAACGAATGAAACAGGTTTCCCGGAAGCCATAACCCACAATGGTCATCAACTGTTTTGATGGTAGCAAAGGAAAAGAAGAAAATGGAAGTTCGAGGTGACATTCCTGAAAAGAGAAAAGATAAGGCCCCGCCAATTGTGTCGAGAAGAAGCCCCTCCAGAGGATGATTATACAAAGCTCCAAATGCATAGGGCACAACAAGGCGATGGTGTTGAGAATGAACGTGCTTATAGAGAAACTTGTTGTGATGCATGTATCGATGCATGAAGTATTGCCAAGTGTCCAACACAAACATCGCAACAAAAAACTGTCTAGCCAGAACTATCAAGGAAGAATGATGACCTTGGGTAGCCTGTGAATCATCTCCAGTTACCTATCGAAGAAACATGATATCATTTAAAATCAGTAAAACTCCCTATCACATTGTAAAATAACTAAATAAGAATAAAAGGAACAGTCCATTAAGGGTTCAGGCTTTTATATTGCTAAAATCACAGACAAGAGCATTGTAGGTTGCGGTCTAAGAACAAAATTGATTTTAATAATACAAAAAAGAAGATACATAAGGTGAGAACTAAATCATGTTCCCAGTGAAGAAAGGGACTTTTTCTGCAAAGACTAAGAAGAGGTGAGTAACAGTGAAACACATAAAAAGAGTAACTGAATTTCTGTTCCACTCGGTTCAACACAATACAACAACCAAAAAGGCTAAAATTAAACGTCTTATTAATTTTGATTCAATACTTCAACTATTTTCTGTCAAGTGAAAAGAACATAGCGAAATCATACAACACCTCTCAAGAAAGTGAAGAAAGAAACATAACAAACTTAACAACACTACCACTTGAATGATTCTAGGGAAAAACCTTGAAATAATGCAGATGTACAAAATACATCTCTATATAACCATTCTCCATCTCTCTATACTAAAATTGATACTTTTGAAGAGACATTTAAGGCCTAGCCATTAGTTATTTATCATAAATCATACCAAGCAACAATACACAATTAATCCTCTGTTAGACAAGTTTTTTCATGTCTGCAATAAGATCCAGAAAACAGAGAATCTCTTGAACAGTCTGAAGTCAGAAAATGTCAGAAATTTCTATTAGTTGTGATAAACTGAGGATATCGGTAAGTTCTGAGAAAGTCAAAATTTTCATATTGCAGAAAAGGCAACGAAGAAAACACAGCAAGTCAACGGAACGATGAAGGAAATCGGAAACAAGCAACGAACATCGGGTTTTTTCACATGAATAAATTCAATATTAAAATTTAAAACGCAAATTCATCGAAATCGTAAATATGCAGCAAGAAAAAAATACCTTAAATAAAATAATAGCAACAACAGCTTGAATAGATTGTTGGAGAAGAACGCCTTTAACAACAGTAGCTTTAGACACCAAATTCTTCTCCTCCTCATCCTTCTTTGAATGCAATCTATAATTTTCAAAATATCCCAAAACAAGATATAATCCCGAATAAAACCAATACACAAAAATCGGGACAAAAGTACCCAGTAATTCATCGGAAACTTGAAAATCCATGTTAGGATCCAACATAAACAAAGCTGTAACAAATGGAAAAGCTTTGAAACTTCTGATGTTTGATAATGGCGATGAATAAATAATATGTTATTAGTGAGAATAAAAAGACATGAGTGGCTCAGGGTGGGGTCATATGAATGATATTAGGGTTTGAATGAGAGAAGGAAACTCCATTGAATTCGTTAAAATCGAAAAGGAAAAGGAGATCACAGAGGTTGATTTTGGATGAAAACAAAGATAATTAATAATTGAAAGGATAAAAAATATCAATACATCATTTGGTCGTTGATTCCAGGATTTAGGTTTTGTTTATATCAGCTGGGTCAAAACGACGCCGATTTTGACTCAAAATATTGAGTAACATAAAGACCTTTTGACTTTAAAGAAAGAAGCCTGGATACGGGCACGGTAGCCGCCCAAGACAGGTTTAGACACCTGCTTTTTTTTTACAAGATCGGTTTGAGCTTGATTTAGCTAATTATAGAAATTTTGAAATTTTTTACAAATATTTAAATTCGGTGAATAACAAATTTTTAACTAATATTTTCAACTTAGTAGTAGAATAAATATGTGTAAGAAAAAAGATTATCACTATACCAATATATCATATTGATGTTCCTAATTTTACAAATCTTGATGATAAATGTGGAACGAATCGAGCATAGCCTAATAATTTTAAATTTTAGTAGAAAAGTAGGCAACCATGGCAAGTATAAAAATACTCTTCTAGATACGAATTATATTCCATCTACCATTCAATTGAATTTGAATTTGAAATTTGGAAATAAATTTAAAATTTAGTTGAAAAATTTTGAAAATCTGACGGTTTGAAAAATAGTGTTTAGTATTAAGTGAAGGTTATTGATAAAATTTTCTTGAAGACAAAACAGAAAAAGAAG
>CAOJBI010867204.1:0-10478 GCA_948277035.1 Euphorbia corollata | reverse complement strand
GGTTTAAGCTTCTGAACTATGTTTCAGTGTCAGCTTGTTACAAACAAATGTATAGATGGTTGTTTGCTAGAGATTTCGAAGTAAACTGTATACAAGAGAATAAGAATTGATCTTGCTTGATTTGATAGCTTCGATTGGGTTAACTGTCTTCAGGTCTTCAGAGTTCCTTTTATAGCTTTGCATTTCTTTCCCGTTGAGTATAGTCGTTGAACCTGGATTATTTGAAATTAAATCCGTTGAATGAATTTTTACTTAAAATAATCCTAAGGTGGCGGAGAAGTATTTAATAGTACTCTTGTTCCTTAAGCATGGGCAAAGCGCATTAATAGTATGGGGTGCGCGAAGATTTTACGGAAGTTGGTGGTTGAGTGGACCCCACATGACTTTGTTGTCTGCCACTTAATAGCTTCTGATTTTGAGATGGAATATTCTTTTATCTTTGTTAAATATTCCTAAGCTCAGAATCTAACTTAAGTGGAACTTAGTTGCTTCTGAAGATAAGTTAACTAATAAGTTCGGAGGCTCTGGTTTTTGGAGGCTCTGGCTTCTGAAGTGTCTTCGGAGGCTCTGGTTTCTGAAGAGTCTTTGTAGCCTCTGAAACAGGTTCTTGCAGTAAGGATCAACACTTACTATCTTCTGGCGGATTTGACTGTCTTCTGTTTTAATTATTGTCTTCTAAATCCAACAACCTTTTTGGTGATATACTGGTTTCAATTGAATCATAGGACTGTAATTTGATTGAATAAGTTAGTTATATGATTCGGCCTCATGGTGTTCCTGTACAAGCCGTTCTGCCACTTACTCAGCTTCTCAATATCATAAATTCAGGGATGACACCTGATACTGTCGACAATGAGGCAAAGAAGGAAGCCAATGAGCAACCTTCTAATGGACAGGAAGAATTGGTCAAGGGCCTAGCATCGTTAGATAGCAAGAAGTAGAAAACGAAATCGAAAGGTGCCTTGTGAAAAATCTGAGACGATGTGTGAATTTTTTTGATTGAGAGTTTCCTTGCTGCTTTTGGAAGTGAGGAGTAGCAAGGTAAATACCGTTTTCATTTTTTTTACCCACCTTAATAATACTGCTTGTTGGTTCAGCGAGTACAAATGAACAGCATGAACTGGAGATAAATTTTATATAATTTATTACTAGGCATAGAAATACAAAATGCTTTAAAATTGTGCCATTAGATTTGTGGTGCCCTAATTTATTGATCCTTTTTTTGTGCCCGTTGTTCCAGCGCAAATGGTCTTGGTCTTGTATTTGGGGTTAATTGCTTTTTTTTTTTAAAAAAAAATTAGTTAATTTATTAATTTCATTGTTAATTTAATTGTTGGTTGCGAATTTAATTTAAAAGTAATGAAATGTAGGAAATCATCGTTATTATATGCGAAAAAAAATTAACTAATAAAATCGTCTCCCCTTAACTAAATTCCTGGATCCGTCACTACTGATGACACCTTGCGCTTCCTTCCTACTGATGTCAATGTCATCCCTTCTTATATCAGGATTCTTCGTTGTTTTGATATGATTTTGGGTTTGAGCATTAACTACCATTAAAGCTCTTTGCTTGGTATCTATGTTCCTCTTCCTTTTTTGCACTCTTGGACGGGGTTCAGTGGTGGTATGTGTAATATATTTCGTTAACCCTTTCAAGTTATGTTAGCGTTGTCACTTCTCCCCTCTTTTCCTCTCTTTATTTGATTCTTCAAAAAGAAGATCAGGTACGAAGAAAAGCTTTAAAACATTCAAGAAGAGTAAATGATTTAGGCAGCATAGTGTGGAATCTGGATCGTTTCATCGAAACAGGCCCAAGTCCTTTTTGCATTAGAAATGGAATTCCCAGATGTAACTCCCTGAAATGAAAGCAGAAAGCTCATCCTGTTGAACTCCTCACCACTTCCCGTGCTATTCCACTTCGACAGGATGATGGGAATAAGAAAAATTATTATTTTTTTATCGTATCTTGTGAATTATCCGGATTTTGATCCGTCGGCGCCTTCAACTTACGTATAATGGAAATAAACTAAAAAAAAAGCTCAAAGATTTCGGGCTCTGGAGATAAAACCTAATCCTTTTTTGACAAGTTCAGTCTAAATAAATTGTATAATTGATTATAATTATATTCTAATTAAAAATTCTGAGTCCCAGAAAATGAGATATTAATCCCGCCAATCATGGAAAAAAGTGCAATAAAATCAGAAATACGACGTCGTTTAATGTGGGTGAAAAATTTAACTCGAGATTTTCTAGTCTATGTTTTTTCCTGCCGGGATCAGTAAGTATATAAAACGGTCAAACAAAACAATCAATTCAAAAGTAAAGCAACTCTTCTTCATTTCTTCCTCTGCCTTTTTTGCACCGAAAAACAAATCTCAACTTTCTAGGCGATCCACTGTACATTTCTTGCGAGAGAATCTATATGCGACTGAGATCGAGTTAAAATCATACGGATATGGCTTCTTTGGATTCATTTGGCGCCGAAGGTGAGGACATTCACGCTTCGAATCACAGATCTTTCGAAGAAGATGATGAGGGTTACTCTAACTTTGGTTCCTACTCCAACTTCACCCCTGGTGGAGATGTTGCGGTGGATCACGTATCTGCATCTTCGCCTGATGTATTTGGTTTCGGTTCTTCTTCAGTTGATGTAGATCCGGATCATAGTTACTCTCAGAGTCCGTTTAACGCCGAGAATGGAACTGGTAATGGTTATGATGCTCCTGGAGATAGCGTTTTTGCTTCCGATGGTCCGATACTTCCTCCCCCTACAGAGATGGAGCCTGAGGAGGGATACGCTCTTCGCGAATGGCGCCGGTGAGGGTTTTTTTTTTTTTAAAATGTTTTGGTTGTCTTATTTTTCTCTTTGTTTAAGATTGGATGGTTTTCATTGTGATTCAAAGATCAGTGGTGCTTTTTTTTTAGTCAGTCAGCTAATTCCACTTCAGCTCTTAGATCTTTTAGCTAGGTATGGTAGTGAAATGGCTCATTCATGTTATTCCATTGTATATCAATTTCAGGAGAGGGGATATAATATAGCTAATAATGGATATGATGATACAACTCAAATTTTCTACCATATTTAACCTGCTTGCATTCATTTATATTCTATCCAATAATCATTTCATGAACCTATTCTTTTCTATTCCATTCCATTCAATGATCATTAGATGAACCTATTCTATTCTATTCAGTAATCATTCGATGAATCAAACATATCAAATGTTTTTGTGATTTAGATGATTTGATCAGATACAGTGTAGTTATTCTATATTAGCTATAATGGCTTGTAAAAAATTATCCGTAGTTTCCATTGTGTTATGGGCTGCTACCAGCTAGTATGGCTTGAATTTTTTTGCCTCCAATTAGGGATTTTGATTTTTTTCTCTTTGGTCTTTAGATCGAATACTTATCAATATAAACATTTGGAGACAAGCAATGCATCTTCTTTAGTAGTAGGATTATTAAATTTATGCTGTTTGATCTATTTGCTTGGTGTTCTTCAGCTTCTTTTTATAGATTGGCTGCAGTATTGCTATCGGCTAGATTGATCTGTGTGCAAAAATTTATGCTTAGTTCAAGCGGCACGGTGTATGATGCTTTGTAAGATGTTAGCAGCTAGTGTGGCGAGAATGTGTTCCAGTGCATGATCCATGTTTTTGTGTTATTGCTTTGGCATCCAATGGCTTCTTTGCCAACTAAAATATTATTATTTCAGTTCTCATGGGGATCTCAATTTCCCATATCTGCTTTTCAGTATGAATTGTTTTCTTTCAGTTATTTTCAGATGTTTAATCTTTGAGGCTCTGGTATCTCAACAAAGAGCTTGAAACTTAGGGGTTTTTTGCTAGGGATGGATTGACCTTCCTTATCTGGTTGATATTTTAAGAATTTTGAAGACCCTAAAACTTTTTTAGCATCTCAGAAATAACATTTAGTTTAAAAAACTTGAGTGGGCCATCTTCAGGGGTGATATAGTTCTGCCCTGATAATGTTTAAATGGTAGTTGTTGGCAAATTGCAACACTGTTGCTTAAAGATGTTACAGCGTGCCAGTGGTTTCACCCCCACTTAATGTTCGAGTTCTGTTTTTGCCAGTTACATAGTTTGTTCTAAACAACACTGAATGAATTAGGATGTCAATCATTGATTTCTTCTATATTTATATTCGGTGAAGCTGTATATTTCTAGATCGTGTTAATCCATTGTTTTATGTTATATTGCTGAGAGATAAATGGAAGATGGAATGACTTTTTATCTTTGTATGTGTTGCATGCAAAACGACAGTTTTTCCTTGCTCCAGCAAAGGTTTATTCAACACTAAAATTTAAAATTCACTTAGACATGCCAGATTTGTCTCAAATTGCCACCATGTTTGATTTAATTGGGATTTTAACTTCCAATGCCCCCCATTGAATATCAAATTTTAATCTCTACTCTCTCTACCAATTAAATTCACGATCCTGATGCTTATATTTCACTTTCAGCCAAAATGCCATTCTACTTGAGGGAAAGGAAAAGAAGGAGAAGGAAATGAGGAATCAGATCATTGTAGAAGCTGAAGATTACATACGTGCTTTCTATGAGAAAAGAAAACTCAATGTTGAGACAATGAAAAACACCAACAGAGAAAAGGAGAAGGTAAAAGACGATTTCGTTTTCTGAGTTTGGTGTCTGTAATTGCAAGTTGCAACATTATTATAAGTGTGTTTGTGTATGGAGCAGTTATACTTGGCCAATCAGGAGAAATTTCACAAAGAGGCAGACAAGCAGTACTGGAAAGCAATAGCAGAGCTTATACCTTATGAAGTTCCCAACATTGAGAAGAAGAGAGGCAAGAAAGATCAAGATAAGAAACCATCTATAACTGTCATTCAAGGGCCAAAACCAGGAAAACCCACTGATCTTTCAAGGATGCGCCATATTCTTGTGAAGCTGAAGCATACTCCTCCACCTCACATGATTCCACCCCCTCTTGCACCTGCAAAGGATGCCAAAACCGGAAAAGATGGTTCCAAGAAGGCGGCTGCTGCACCGACTAAAGATGCAACAACTTCAAATGGTTCATCAGAGCCTTCCAAAGATGTGGTTCCTCCTGCTGGTGATGACCCTGCCCCAGTACCCGAGTCGACACCAACTGCTTAAATACCGGTATCACAGTATTTTTAACAGGTTTTCTATCTTTATATTTTTTGTATGATCTTTTTATTGATATTTTGTCTTGCCGGCCTGTATGCAGACCATTTTGTTCTATTCTTTGTACGGGTATATTGCACAAACTGAGATTGAAGCTTGTTTTATGTTGATCAAAAGTTTTTATTTGGTTTCGTTAGGAACAATAGAAACTTGCTTGCATTCGATGGAACCCACGGTTTTACTTTCCCCGTAAGATATGTTTTTTTTATTATTATTAGTAAGTTTTCGAAGAGTATGAATTTTTGAAGAGGTTGTTGGGTATCGAATACAGGACCTCCCACTTCCACTCTGGAAGGTGAATTAATTAAACTACATCCAATTGATTATAGCAGTAAGTTTTAGTTCAGTTCATCGTGAGTTCTACCTTACAACAATCATGCATTTTTAATATGTTCTTTTTTAGCTTTTCTCATTTTTCAGGGCTCGAAATTCGTATAAGTTGTACAAATTCGACAATTAATTATAAGGTTGCTGAATTTGAAAATTCATTTTTTAATTTTCATAAAGTCGAACACGAGATCGAACCCGGAACTTGATGTTCATATGTAAATATTTGAGTCCGGTCTAAGTTATGTTCAACACAATGTATAATAAATATATTTACATTTAATAAATTTCAGATATTTTTAAATATATCATTTTTTTAAAAAAAAAATGAATGCTATTTAATTTATAGATGTTATGATACTCGGTAAAAGCAGCGAATACTTGGTCTATTTGACCAATATTCAAAGCACGTAATTCTCAAAAATTCATGAACCGTCTTTATAACCATTGACCAATATATTATACTTGTTTCTGAAAGGCTTGCACATTTTTAAATTTTGATCAAAATACAAGGGAAAGTTTGAAATAGAGGTAAGATAATAGAGGAGCATGCATGACAAATGTTACCCACCACACTACAACAAAATTTATCCACATTAAACTGTGCAAACCATTATATAGGTGTCACAAAACGACATAACATAAAATAACATGGGAAAAGCCTAAAAAATCAAATGCAAATATTCTATAAAAAATAACTATAAATAAATATTGGAAATACAAATCCCCCTCAATAAAAGATAAAAGCTACTTGATTCGGCCCTAACTTTTTCCTACATGTATGCATAAACACATTAATGTGACTATATACTGTACCTTAAACAATAGAATCAACGGAAAAGCGTTAGCCAAGCAACAATGTTTTCCTACCTTTCAGCTTATTCATCTAGGGGTGATTTCAGTGATGGTGACTGGAACAGAGCTCATAACGTTGGTACTAGAGTCATTAGATGACTTTTTCGTTGAGGAAGGTGTTCCATTGTGCCCAGATAAATCTTGGAAGAAACCTGGCGCTGAAAGAAGTTTCTCGTTAAGCCGAATGTTCTTTGTCAGCATATCAACAACCTGGCTCATGAGTGGTCTTCGGCTTGCTGTTGCTTGGGTGCAGAACAAGGCTACTTTTATGTGTTTAATTACTTCCTCCTCTGGATATACTCCCAGTTCTGGATCTACCAGTTCTAAGAGTCTATCTTCCACGTGAAGCTCCCATGCCTATTGAAACAGATTATCGACTTTTGAATGTTAGTCATCAATAATAACATGAAGCCTGGAATACTGCCCACCAAGCACGAAAGAAATTTGTTTTCTCCATTCGTATATATTGTACAACTTGAATTATGAGAACCAATGTAAACCGAGTATGAAGTGTTGATAAAAATAAGCTATGTCACATGGACTCGTTTACAAAGTGTCTGACATAGATACGGATCCAATTGTCTAGTTACTCTAGTATGGGAAGTTCAATCAATCTGGACACATGAACAGTCTTAAGTTTGGACACGGGAACGGGGAGACGGCATATATATATATATAATATTATAAATGTGAATGAAATTAAGGAAAACAAGTAATTAGCAGTTGATATCAGTATTTCTAATTAATTAAGCAAAATCTACTTTACGTGTGATCTTGCCCTGACTTATCTTTCTTTATATGTGGGTCCATATTTAAACTCACTGTTAACTGTTTTTACTTAATTGGTCATTTTCCCTTCGTCTTCATTTTTAACCTTAAACCTAATATGCAAATCAGCCGCCGCCGCTGCTCTTCTGCCGTGTCCGACGCCAAATGGCCGGATCCAACACGGATTCCGTGTCCATGTCGTGTCGACACGGGTGCGGTCACCATATTGAAGAGCCCGAGCATCATAGGTTAGATTAGGAAGAAAATATAACTTACCCATTCTAGGAGAAGTTTTTCTGTTCCTCCCCAGTTGGATCTTGCACTGCTTCTGCCACTAATAATTTCAAGAATGAGAATTCCAAAACTGTAAACGTCAGCCTTCATGGTTAGCTGGCCACCTAATGCATATTCTGGGGCCAAATAACCACTGCATGGAAAAGAAAAAAATAACGTGTTAATAATTTGGTTTTCCAGCTGTAATTGACAATAACTTTAGCCCCTATTTTCAAATCACCACAGTTGTTCATTGACTAAACGAGAGAAGACAATGTTTCTATCTTTTTTGCCAAGCGCGGGCCGCGTGGCAGCCAGTTGAGTTGGTAACTCCTAAGTTTGCTAACTCCTAAGTTGGATGTTATGATACGTAACTATATATTAATTCTCAATTCAACTACAACGTATTAGCAAACTAGTGTTTTTTCTTTATAAATCTTCTAATAATCGCTAACAAAGTAATTTGTGATGGAGACATCGAAACAGCACACAAGAGCAACTACATAGAGCTACATCCTACAAACAAACTAAAGCCAATAAGAAAATAAGAACAAGGAAAAATAAAATCAATAATAAGTTCGAAGGCAACATACGTCGTTCCTGCTATTCTTGTGCTAATATGAGTGATGTCTTCTGGAAAGAGTTTGGCCAACCCAAAGTCTCCGATTTTTGGGTTTAAATCTTTGTCAAGAAGTATATTACTTGCTTTTATGTCTCTATGCACGATATGTGGTGCAATTTCTTCATGAAGATATGCAAGGCCCCTTGCAATACCCAGACAAATCGTAGATCTTTTTCCCCAGTCCAGTATAATATTTGTACTTCTTGAACCTATAAAAGTATGAAGAATACATAAAACTACTGTACTCTGAATTATTTGAAGTTTCAATTTCATAGAGATTTACCTAGTAATGCACGATCTAGACTGTTATTTTCTACATATTCATAAACTAAAATTCGATTTGTTCCTTCAATGCAGCATCCAATCAATTCAACAAGGTGCTGGTGCTTAACTTTTGATATAGTGTTAATCTCATTCAAAAATTCTCTCACTCCCTGCTTTGATTGAGCGGAAAGTGTCTTCACAGCTACTTGTTGTCCACCTTTGAGGGTTCCCTAGAAAAAATGCCAAAATAAAAATAATTAAAGGCTCCACCAATCACATGATGAACAATAAGAGTGTTGAGAGCAGGAGGATAGCCTGCATGATTTGAGCGGGTGCTGACAATATGTTAATATACCATAATTGTGATTGACTAAGATGATTGAAATGATTCTTTGTCAGAAAAGGAATGCAATAGAAGGATTCTCTCAAATGCTAACATTGGTATCAGAGAAAATTGAAGTATCTTGAGAAACATGTGATAGATGATAGCAAAAATCTCACAAAAAAACCTCTGGTTTAGGAAGTCACAATCACAAAGCATTTTGGCATCACATTTGCAAGAGATAAATAGAGTTTGTTATTAATATAGGTAACTCAACTCGTTAGAACCCAATATGGACAAGCAATCTGTGTTTTTACGTTTGCACATAGTTTGTTCCCAGAAGAAACAATAGATTCTAAAAACATGTATTTATAGCAACATTCATTAAAACAACGAGTTATAAAAATTATTGTAGTTAAATTTGAACATAAACATCTAAGTGGTTCGTCTATTGCTTCCAACCAAGCAATTAATGATATCATTTTTATATAATTTACTAAGCTATCTCAAAAGACCAAATATAAGTTCTGAGCACCTTGTAAACAGTTCCAAAGCCTCCTCGCCCAATCTTTTTGGATGAATGAAAGTTATCGGTAGCAGATCTTAATTCATTGTATGATATTTGTTTTAGATCGCGAAGTGAATCCTCTAGCAGCCACAAAACAGCAAATAAAAGACATGAATAAAGTCAAATATAGCAGTGTACCTCAAAAAATGAAGCAAAAGAATTAAAGTGGTAAATTGTACATGGCACAAATTGGAAGTAGAATAAAACTGTGTTAGGTAAAACAATTATATAGACTTCATTTCTTAGGTGATAGATAGAAGATTGCTTTCAGAAACGTATCATGTGTGCTTCTTAAGTTTTATTATTTTATATATCTTGTAACAAAGAAAACAAAAAGATGAGACGAAAAGCCTAATGCATGAACGGCAAGACACCAGTCAACCAACAAGGTCAGATCCATTTATTGAGAGCTAATGACGCCATATCGGTTGCAATAGGCCAGAATCTATAATCAACTAACTTCAGCTGATGAATTATAATTTCGAAAAGGAATTTACACTAAAAATCCCCAAAAGAATAGGCATGGATCCAATACAGCAAAATAACTATGCTTAGAAGTCAAAATTCTGTTGCGCTCAGTTCTTTTAATCCAGTATGCAGCCATCAATCGTACGCATACATTATTTTCAGCAGCTTGAGAAATGCTTACCATTTGTATCGCGATGAGCTTCATTAGCAGCCTCTTTTGCACCAAAACAGCTACACCACATATCTGACTCGGTTTACTCCTTGTATTTTCCAAACCATATGGTTACACCTTTCAGAAGAGAAAACAGAGCTCTAATATTCAATATGAGGGATATTTATTGACAATCGGTCAAAGAATAGAAAACGGGATTCCATGTTCCAGACTCGGAAAAATGAAGAGAGTCAACAACCGGTCAAGTCATGGACACAATTGATCCCGCATTAAATTTAGGGAACTATATTTTTCTGAACTTAAACTCCGTGAGCATCTACTTATTCATTTTATACAAACAATTAGACTTAAGAAGATCGATTAATTACGGAAGTTAACCATGCAACTAGCTGAGCTATGAATCTCGTCCAAAGCCGGAAAAGAAAATCACAACGAAATTAAGCAGTTAATATATGAAATTGAGAAATGCTCACCGCGTCTACAGACTTAAAATAGCTGATCAAAAGCTCTACTGTCCGGCTATTTGCCGGTTGACGATACGGTTATTGCTCCTGCTATTCCCTAGCAGCGAAATCTGAACTCCAAAACTTGAAATATAAAATTATGCTTCAGTTTGCAGTGCTTTTAAAGCTTGATTAGATCCG
>CAOJBI010866594.1:0-10846 GCA_948277035.1 Euphorbia corollata | reverse complement strand
GCAATTGTCACTGCTTATGGACCCGAACCTGGGTGATCTATCCATGACCAGGATGAAGCTTGGGTGAAACTAAGTGGAGGTCCGAACCGACTGATGTTGAAGAATCAGCGGATGAGTTGTGGTTAGGGGTGAAATGCCACCCGAACCCAGAGCTAGCTGGTTCTCCCCATTAGGATTAATCATGCATTTATAACGTGCATATTCTCTCTTTTTTTAATAGTAAAATTACATAATTTTCACATTTTTTGTTTCCTTAGTTATGTGATTCCAATAACCTCTATGTCGTACTAGGTCAATTTTTACTTTATTGCTTGAGAAAAATTGGTAATGTCTCAAGGGCAAACATGCTAGTTGGTTACGGTCGGTAGGGTTGTTAATCAATTCTATTCGTGAGCAGTTCGTGATTGACTCGGTCAAAGTTCGACAAAAACTCGACCGGTCATGACATTTCAGGGGCCCTAAATGAAACAAGAAATAAGGGTCTAGATTAAAAAAAATTTTTGGCCTTGTCAATTTTTTTTTTATTTAACTCATTTATCAATAAATTTTGAACGCGTATTTAACTTTCATTGAACTCAGTTCTACCTTTTGCCCAAGTATATATTCTTGAAGACCGAATTCTCATTGGAACAGATCTCAACAAATTTTTTAACTTTCATTGAACTCAGTTCTACCTTTTGCCCAAGTATACATCTTTGAAGACCGAATTCTCATTGGAATAGATCTCCAAGAAAACAAAGATGCAAGGGTGAAGGCATCCGACTTACCATTATCAAGATGCAATCTAGAGATATTCAGCCAAGTATTTGATATGGTGAATTGACATTTTTCCTTGAGAAGGGAATATTGCCATATTGCGACATTGTTGGCAGGCAGGCAAAGAGATCTCATTCATAAATACTGGAAAAGGAAAATGCAATGTGGCCTCATTCATCACATCCAACAAAGGTTCGAGCCAATTAGCAGCACAATCCTTTCTTTAACGAACTTAACGTTGCCACATCAACGCTGTGGCTTTCTTAGCTCGGCACGTGTTATGCGACCACTTTGCATCCTTACCAATAATATTTAATCAACATAACGGAAGGATATGTAATATTTCTAGCATCTTGGAAAAACTATCCAGCCGTTCATGTACAGTGGTACACGTATAAATACTAGTAGCAACCCAATGATTAAGAGGAAGTTATTTTCCTACAGCCTTGATTTCTCTTTCATCGTCCTAATTTCCTTTATTTTTATGGGTAAGAGTTGTTGCGTCGTTGCATGAACACTAGATAAGGAAATTGGACTAGAATGAGAAGAAAAATGGACCAAATTGATGGCACATGGAACCAAAGATTCACTAGCCATGTTAAGCAAATGGATTTAGTGTCTACCCGCCAATAGACCAAGCTTAACAAATCATCCATGTCTTCTACACTATACACAAATAAGAAATCTTCTCCAAGCACAGCTTCTTATAATCAACACGCTTGCTCATTAATCAACTCATGTACCCATCAGACCACATCTTACACAGCGAATAATGAACCTGCAACATTTCGCATTTCTAGCACTGAGCAAGACATAATACAAGGCTGATGAATTGGCCGATAAGCATACAATTTCAGCCTCCTGTAAGCTTAGCATCATGTTACATTATCACATTACCCATAAGTATACAAGAACACAAATCATAATAAATATTTCATCCAAATGCTAATACAGTAATCTGAGAATGTAAGTGTAAACCAGTATTACACCAAAAAGTTGAATCCCACAATCAGCAGAAATAATTATCATCGACTGATCTGCACATTTACCAGTTACGAAGGTATCCAAGTTTAACATTAATTTTGATACATGAAAAGACTATGTAATGAAGTTGCTAAACAGTGAACAAGGCATATGAATACTTTTTATAGTACAAATTTCAGTAGGTCAAATGTCCTGAGATTAAAAGTAGCAAACTAGGGCTAGAAATCTACACATGACCAATAGAAAAAATTAAAGTTAAAATAGAGGAAAGCAGCCAAAGCAAATAAAGAATATGCCACAACAGGAGAGCTCAAATACCAAAATTCGCTGACCATCTGCTCATATATGTGATTGAAATCAAGAGGAGAAGAAATGAAAGATAAATTAACAACAAAGCACATACAAAAGGGCTTCTGTTTAAAATAGTTCAGTAAACCCAACCTCCATTTGTGGAATGGTTGGAAAAGGATGGTTTTGGGTCCAACAGTACATATTGCAGGTCTAGGGCACCAATTTCCAATGTCTGGGCAACACAAGTTGCAAACTTTCCAACATTTAAAATATCTACAGAGCGAAAGTTAATTGCAGCTGCCCAGTATCAAATTCAAGGATCATACCAGCTTGAAGTCCCAGACAGTAGTGTGGGCACAATGAAAGATTGAGGGCTGAAGACTGAATAATATCAAAACATTCACTCACCACCCATCCTTGAAAGCACAAATCAATGACTGAAAAAATAAACAAAAAACAACGAATCAATACAATCAGCTGTTGGGCAGAAAACAACTACATGTATCTCAAGCTCAATAGTATATAAATTTCATATAGTTCATACATTGAATATCGGGGTAAAAAAATGAGAAAATGGATAAACATATAATAATGGTACAAACTTACAGGTTTTCTTGATCTATAAGCTGTGCCATCAAATATCTATTGCCAGGGTGATTGCTTGAAACCTTCCCATCCTCCATCTGGTTCCTTCCGCTTCAACACACCCCCTCCTGCAACTTGATACATCCTCGACTGTTCCTCTGCAATGGCCTGGGTATTGGCAACAGATAGTTGCCTTGCTGCAAGAGATGTCTCATCTCGCCCTCCTCTATCTGGGCTCAGAGGGCCTGTGTTAAGGTCCAGCCCCTGCCGACCCCATTTTCTACTGCTCTCAGCACTACCACTATTATTATCAGGAAGACCAACAACAAAAGGCCTAGTATAATGGGACTGGACTGCACCAGGCGGCCCCAATACTTGAGAATTGACTGCTGGAAAACAAATTCTTCCTCCAGAAGGTGAGTCCACATAAGGGGTTGAACCGCCTGAAAAAGCTGTTGAATGCAGAGGGAAGTTTCCAAAAGAAAAGACAGGATACTGGAAGGGTGCAGATGGAAATTGGACAGCCGGGGAGGATGACAATACTGGTCCCCTATAAACATCAGGAGTAAATGGTGTACTGATAGCAGAGGCAGCTAACATCCTTGGATGTCCACCGGGTGTGACAACAGGGAATGGCTGCTCTCCTCTATCGGGCAAAGCAGATTGTATTGTGGCTGCTGAATATGGATGTCCCTGAGTGAACCATGAAGAAAAATTCCCACTATCTGGATTGTTTATTCGAAGGGTGGAAACAGACGGTTGGGGATGGGTTGGTGCAATGTTCCTGGTGAGCTGACCAAACGATGATGGTCCTACAATCACTTCATCAACAAGAGGCCCGTCATTTAAATCAAAGTCCCTGCGAACACTCGCCTCCTTCCTATGCAGACCCGCTGACAGAGGTTTGGTTGGCTGAAGTGGAGTACCCAGTCTATGGTCACTGCTAGTTACCACATCAGTAGGCTCATCCAATCTATTTAAATCAAGATCAAGTCCTCCAGATATACGAACATGTGCAGAACTCAGTGAACCATGATTGTTTGCAAGGTTACATGAACCTGAACCCAGGATAGTACTTTGAAAAGCCATGTCCTCGTGGATTCTTTCATCGGGAACATTTAAGTCGATATCTAGTGGAGGGCGAGTAGCTTTACCAGCAGGCGCATCAGGGGAGTTGCTAGTTGTAACCGGCGATTCCAGTGACTTTCTAGGTTCTGCTGGTCGAAATGCACTTGTAGCAGCTGATCCTTTCCAACCAAGTTCTACCTTGTTCTTCAATAAATCCTCTGGGGGAACAAAAGGCCTTTTTGCAGCAGAAGCTACAGTAATTGAAGCCGGAAGACAACTGGAACCAGAAGAAACGGGTAAAGGCTGTGGGCTAATTAATTGAACGCCAGTAGAACTTTCAGGTGCTCTCACGCTATTCCCATCATCACCATTAAAGCCCTCATTGAGATTAAATTCCACTTTTGCTTCTTTATTGGAAATCCCAGTTGAAAATGGAGCTGTATCCTTCACTGCAGATGTGCATTCTTCCACTTCATCAGCTTCAGTACCAGTCAACCTTGATCCTCCAGACCTTGCTTGTTGTTCAGGAACTTGGACTGCAGGTGACAACTTCTGGGAAGAAATTGGGCCACCGCCAATTTGTTCATTACCTTGGTTATCCACACAATCACCCTTGTGATCCCTGAGAACTGAACCCATATTACTTTCCACAATTTTTTGTTTTCGAAGAGGCCGACTCCCAGAGTCTGTTTCATCAGCCATTTCATCCTTAACCGCATCAGCATTTTCACCAATTACATCATTTCTAGAATCAAAACGAAGCAGCGTTTCTCCATCTCCTTTTGAGAGCTCAGAATAACCTGTTCCCGGCTGTGCCTGACCTGGAATCTTCAATTCATTACTTGTATTTTTCATATCATCGTTATCCTTTTTTACAGCTTCAGTCCCAACCACCCCTAAAGCTTCAGCTTTATCTTCGTGATCAAAGGAGTTCCCAAAATCTTCTTTGGGATCAGACTGTACAACTTCATTTGACTTGTTGGAGGACTTCTCATCCGATGCTTTTGACCCTTCGCCATTTGATGACTTCTCTACTGTGCGTGTAGCAAGTAAAGCCGAGGACATGCATATTAATTTATCTTCAGATTTCACAATGCTTTCTAAACGGGGTTCTAAACCTTGTTGCACATCCGTGTTTGAAGAACTCACATGTCCATTTACCTCCGCCCGTGATGACAAAACTGATTTACTTTCTGCGTTCTTAGCTGGTGTATTAGCCCTGATACTTGTCTTCTCATGCTCATGATGAACAGGCTGACCTCTCTCTGGAGCAAAGTTATCACCTGGTGATGATTTTATTCTTGAATCACCACTCGTACAAGAGTGCTCATTGATATTTCTTTGTGGTGAAGGAGTAGGTGAAGCCATCTCTAGTTTAGACATCTCACCTGTAGCCACACTGGCGAGTAAGTTCATTCCAACATCATCTGCGCCAGAAATAGATGATATATTTGGTTCTGAGTACTTCACACAACTTTCAATCAAAGCATTCATGGAACTGAAAGAAGCCTCATGCAATTTAACAGATTTACATTCATTTCCAGATGATGAGGATGCAGCTTTGGAAACCTCTGCTAATTTTCTTGTGTCATCTGCAGTCCTAGAGTTATCTTCTTCAGGAAGATTGGCGGGAGATCCATCTCCCTCATCAGAACCAGTGAGCACCTCTTTAAAATCATTGCTTTGCCATGACTCAGCATTGACATCAGACAACAAATTCACTCGGGATATGTCATTCTTATCCTTCAAGCTACGATCACACTGATCATTCTGCACAGGAGAAGAAGCTCTGCTTGTCATTATTGAAGGGTCTTCAAACGATCCACCACTGACACTCCTAGCAGGGCTGCGGCCTTTATTGGACAGTTTCACAATCAATTTGTGATTGTTCCCCTCTGCCACAGGAACATCAACTTTCTCGCATGTCAAACTGGACTGAGGCAGTTTTTCAGAATTTGGATTTCTGTGCAGAGATGAATTTTTACTTGACCCAGTTTCCTTTTGCACACCAGAGGGCCCTGAAAAGCCATTCGTCGATTTACGGTGCCGAGAAGAACCGCCAACAATTTTATTTGTGGTCACTGATACAGCAATTGAGCTCCTTGCATCCTCTTTTCCCGAACACCCTCCAGTCTTAGCATGGTCACTAGAACAAGATTGACTATTGTTGTGGGACTGACTAGAACTGCTGCTTTTCTCATCTCCTGCTGCTGTAAGAGAATCACACACACCACCAACACTTGTAGTGCGAGGCGGTCCTTCTTTTAAGTTAGTACCAGCTAATGCAGAGGTAGGAGCTGATTTCACAGAACCAAGAGGTGCAGACACAGACTTAGTTGCAGGTTCCCCATGGACAAGCTTGAGAGGAGCACTTTTTGAAGCTGAAAGATGAGCAGCTGAAGTCTTCACTGCGATCTCAGAAGATGCAGTTGAATGTCTACTTCCACCATGTGAAACTTCCGGAAGGCGCTGCCTTGCAGCCCAAGACACGGCTTGGTTAGGACCAGATTTCGCATCCATTTCAGCTTCAACACGCTTCTTCCATGTATCAACAAGACTTCTTGCTTTCTTGTGGATTTCTACGTTCTTATGTGTACGAAGATGATTCACGGATTTACCAATGTTACACATTTGCAAAGCATGAAGATTTACAGGTAACTTGTCAAGAGCACGAAGTAAAACTAAGATAAATTCCTCTGTAGATTTATCATTATCCTTAAGGCTGCTGCCATCACCAATTTTCCCTTTATGCACCTCCTGCAGCCATTCATCGAATACAGGCAAGCCCCTAAGCTGCACAAATCGATTAAGGCAGTCAAACTTATCAGTGGCTGCTATGACACCAGCCAGTATTGACCGGCCTACTAAATCTATCTTCTTATCACTTCTCTCAGGCAGCATGAGTTGCACAAGTTTTTCAACTCCCTCAGAGTCAACAAGGCCCCCTTTTTCTGTAAATTTTGCAATCTCCGATCTCCAGATGCTTTCTGATCTAGGGTGACCAGAGTCACCATCATCCATTTTTGAAGAACGTTCTCTTTTAACTGACTCAGAGCCCTGATCAGCTCGCTCCCTCTTCTTTCCCCTAACTTGTGACGGAAAGGATGAAGTACTGTTATGTATGCTATCTGAACTAGATTTTAACTGTGAAGTTGATGTTGGACCGTTCATTGGTTTTGGAGAACGCCCACCTGTTTGAACTGTTGCATGCATTTCTATTCGAGTCTTATACAATAGTTGATCTACTTCTTCTTGACGTTCCTGTGAAACAGAAATATCAAGATTACAGAAAAGTACATTATCCCATAACAAGATGCAGAAGGACTAAAGAGGACATACATTAATATAATCTTGATCAGTTAACCACCATAAACACTTGCTTTTAATGTCATAAACTCTTCGGCAGACAAATGAGCAAATCCCTGGTGGAAGTTCGACACCTTTAGCAAGGAAAGCAACTTTACACGGATGGAGTAATGATGCAGCGGGAATCTCATCCTTATGAAAGGAATAGAATACTTCGTTTGGCGCAGCTTCCACAAGGATGCCTTTGCCAAGCTTTACTTCAGAAGGTCGATAGAGCCAATTTACACACAACTTTAACTCGTTCTCTTTACCAGTAGTCAGCCAACGAATTATTCCAATGAAAGGTGGAGAGTCCTGTGGTGGTTTGAAAAGAGCACAATCTCCAACTCTGATCTTGCGTCCATCCTGTATGAGAGAAACAATCAAAGAGTTCCGACAAATATCAGACCACTATATGAAAAAAAAAAACTAAAGAAAAGTCCATCTCCAAATATTATATAGAGAGAATCTAAAATTGTAAGGGGAATGGTTCATGTATTGATAGTGCGTTTGTAATTAAGCATTCAGCTGCTGGAAACACAAATGCAGTATCCTCCACGTATTTCTCTGAAATTGGCATTATAATGATCAGGCAAGTGAACATTTTTCTCTTTCTCACTCTTCACGCCATCAAACAACTCCTATTTCAAGTCCCCACCATTAGAATTCCTTTAATTTCCTATCAAATAAGCCTGTTCAAACCATTCTCTAAAACCAATTTCGGTCACACACAAAAAAATTGAGTCTGGTCATTCCACCAAATATCCAATGATGCATATCGTACAAAACACAATCCACTACAGAAAGAAAATCGATCCATTTTCAAAATAACCTCAGCTCAACTCCCCATGAAACAAAAACGGCATCACCATACTTCGTTGAAGATAACAAAAGCCACACACCAACACCCCTTCGTCAATAGGAAGCAAAATTTAACACCAAAAACAAACTAAGGAAAATTAATTTTCCGTAATAAGGAAAGAAAAGAAATGAATTAACTGCACCTTGGAAAACGAATTAGCTGGAGACAGCAATGAACAAGAGGAGGAATCATCACCAGCTACAACCGAATTAACAAGGTTAAGTCCCGTTAACATGTGCCGGCCTCTTTTCCTTTCCTCACCAGCACGCCCATGCATAGATTTGCATTTTCGCCCCCGAGTACCATCAATCCCCTATCCGTAATTCGAAAACCCTAACCCCAATCTTCGTTCTCACAGAAATTTCACCCGTAGATCCACCAAAAAGCCCTACCTTCCACCATTCACGAGCACAACCAAAACCCTAATTAAAACAGAGAAATCGAAATTCAACATCACGACTTCCGATTCCGAAACCAATCGATCGAAGTCAAGTATCGATCCTTCAAATAAAAGAAAAAATCGATCTAGATAGAAAGAGAGAGGGATAGGTCGAAAAAAATTGTGAGAGAGATGGGAGAAAGAGGGGAAATCGAAAAGGTGTACTTGGGTACTTGGTAGAGCAGGAAAGGGCAGATGGGCAGAACGGGCAGGAGGATGATAGAGTTACGAAGCGGTGACATAGGTAACGTAATGAGTGGGGATCATGTCAGGATATGACTGGGTTAAGATAGGGTGATTAAAATTTGTGTTGACTGACATAAAAAGGCATCGGTTGACTTGGATTTTGATACGTGTGGAGAAGGATAAAATTAAATGAACAAAAAAAAAATAAGTATTTTAGGAAAATGATGAATGCTCTTAATTGGTTAACCAGTTGATTGTTTGACACTGAAATCATTAAATTTATTACTTATTACTTATTGCTAATATTATTCATTTAAAATTTTTCATGATTCAATTTAATTGTTAATTTACTATGATATCAACGTGTTCCTAGAGGGGATCAAGATGAAAACATGTTTGAGATTACTAGGATTTAGAACAAGAGAGAAGAAAGAAATATTAGAAACTCATAGCTAAGAAAACACACTGGGAAGTTTTTATTGATTTTTCTGATTGAGTTTTTACAATGAGATGAGGTCTCCTTTTATAGTAGAAGGAGAAGCTTCCCGAACACACTAAAACATATCTTATAAGATAAGCAAACAAACCTTACAGGATAAGTTTTCTGAAAATGAGAAGATTCCTTTCAGATAAGTATCTAGGTGATATAATAAAATTATAAGTTAGTATTTAACTGGAAAAAAAAATTCCATTACAAGGTAAAGTGAATAATTTAATCATTTTAATATTATGTTAAAACCTCATTTATCTTTTAAAGCAAGTTCATCGATATCTGATTGATTATTTCAACAAAAATACTTATACGCCCCTCAACGATATGAAAAATATTTGTCTTTTTATTTACTTTTTTTTACCTTCAAATTTTTTTAATATTTGTTTTTTTTTAATTTTAAATGCAAATATTTACACTTCTTTCATATTTTGCCCTTATTTAAATACACTATCATGAATGATAAAAAAGTAAATAAAAAGTCAAACATCTTTCATATTATTAATAATGTTATGAGCTATATAAAAACTTTTTTAAAGTAATCAACGATGATTTGGTATTGATGAACTTGCTTAAAAAAAGAGGTAGTATTATATGTTTACATAAACATTTACCACAAATCAATTGTTGAAACTTTGACTGAAAAATCGTATACACCTTAAACTTTGCAACTTTTACCATATATCATCCTGAACTTTCAAAAGTTTCAGTCCCCTAAAGTTGGTGAAAGTGCATTATTTTGCCTCTTTAACGTCACATGTTAGAATTTGGTTGATTCAACTTTACATACATTTCATGTTGGACCTTGTGAACAACATAAATTGTCCAAAGGGGGGTGAATGGTAATTTAAAAACGAAATAAAAGATTTAAAAACGTTTTGCCGGAAACACAAATGATTTTCAGAAGATAGCTTCGGAGGCTCTGAAAGTTTCAACTTCAGAGGCTAGCTTTTGAGGACTCGCTGAAATATAAATGATATTAAGTTAAGAGATATCAAACAACGATATTTATATTGGTTCAGCCTTTGCTTAATCCAGTCCTTGGAGACTTTGTCAAAGCTTTAATCCACTATTGATTCTTCTTTTGGTGAAGAATAAACCACTACAATTTAGCTGTTACAGATGAGAGTACCGTCCTCTTATCCTCAGCAGGAGCTTTACCAATACAAGAGTACCGTCCTACTTGTATCTAGGCTCTAAGCTATACCAATACACTGAGTACCATCCTACAATGTATCTAAGCTCTCCCACACTAACTTAACCAACGGCTAGTGTGCTTACAATGGATTTGAAATGAAAAGTATTCAAGCTTCTGAACAATGTTTCAGTATAAGCTTATTACAAACAGATGAGAATGGTTGTTTGCTAAATGATTTCGAAGTAAATTGTATACAAGAGAGTAAGAATTGTTCTTGCTTAAATGTGATAGCTTCGATACTTGATTCTGTTCTTCAGAGATCCTTTTATACCTTTGTGTAATTCATCCTGTTTGAGCTTAGTCGTTAAACTTGGAATATTCGAAATTAAATCCGTTGAAGGTATTTGAATTTCAGTTAAAATAATCCTGAAGTGGCGGAGAATTATTTAATGTTTCTCATGTTCCTTAAGCATGTGCAAAGCGCACTTAAGATATGGGGCGCGCGAAGACTTTACGGAAGTTAGTGGTTGAGTGGACCTCTCATGCTTAGTTGTCTGCCACTTAGTGGTTTTTGATTTGAGAATGAATATTCTTGACCTTTTTATTTTTAAGGATATAATATTCCAAGGATCAGAGTCTACTAGAATGCCACGTAGTTGCATCTGAAGGATTATTCACCAGTAGTGTTCGGAGGCTCTGATT
>CAOJBI010866582.1:0-10902 GCA_948277035.1 Euphorbia corollata | reverse complement strand
TAGATTATGCGTTTTGTTTTGCTGCTGAAGCTGAATTTGTTTGTATTTTTTCTGAAGGATTTGACTATGTACTCCAGTTTTTTTATAACATTTAACTGAATGTGAGTCTAAATTTTGGTTTAAAAGCTTACTTTTAGTTGAGTTAGAAGGGGTAGGTTGCTTGCTTTTTCTGATAATTTCAATATTAAAATCTGTGACTTTGATTACTTTATGAAATATGCATTATACTAAGTGGGCTATGATGTACAATATGAAATAGTATTTAGGGAAAACACTTGCGTTTGAGCCTTCATTTGTCTATGTTGTTTATTTCTCTATTCGTGTTTCATATTTTTTTTAGTCTCCTTCAGTTTTCGACCTACATTCCACTTTCATTTCTCTTTCTCCACTGCAATTGTGTGATTTCTGTAGTTTTTACATGTTTCAAGTATTTTCAGTTTGTCTCACTATTGCTGGTGATATTTTGTTCAGAAATCGCCAATGGATACTCCAACTTCTCGAATTACAAGAAGCTCCCAAAAAAATTCTCAAAAATCCGGTATTCGCTCAATATTCCACTTGGCTTTGTTTGGATGATGGTTCTTTGTGGTTTATTAAAGTTCGGTATGGTATAGTACAGTACGATATGGTTCTTTAAAAGTTTGCGTTTGAATAGATTGTATGATATGGTATGGTATGGTTTTTTAAAATTTTAGTTTGATTTGAAGGAGAATCATGGAGAACCATCAAATCCGTGGTTCTATTTTCATGGTTCTTGGAACCAAGAGAGAACCATACCATAAAAAAAACCATACAACCAAACAAGTGAATTCAATTTAAAACCACACTATACCATGAAAAACTATAGAGATGCTTCGGATTATACATGATACTTCTTTAACAAAAAATTTAATGCCGCTAAAAAATATACAGAAATGAATGCTTCTCAAGACTCTCAGGGTGTTCAATCCAAGGTAATATTTTTCTATACATCTTGATTCTTTTGACTCTACTACATTGTAATTTGAATTTATTTGGTTTTGTTAGGTTACTATTGATTTAACTAACCTAAACTACAGTTGAAACCTTATTATAATTTAACAATGAGGGATAGAACCTTACTTATACGACGCTAATAGCTTTATCATTGCTAAAACCTTTATATCACACTTATACTTCTAATATCTTACATGTACTTTAATGCTTGAATATAATTAAAGTATAAGAAACGTATATGTAAGGTATAATTGAAGATAAAGTGAGGTATAAGAAAGACATAAAAGTGGTATTAGGTATAAAGAAAGTATAATTGTCGTATACGAATGAGGTAAGGTATAAGAGTGGTAAAAGAGTGACATTAATTAGGCACAAAAGGGTATAACAACGGTAAAGGTATAATGTTAGTACAAGAAAGGCATAAGTGAGGTATTAATCGGTAGCATGAAATTGGAAACGGACACCAGGGAAGGCCACTTCTACAAAATATAGATTTGGAAATTGTGGGAGAACTTGTAAATAATGAAAATATAGGGGTGTTTATATAAATATAAAAGTATCAATATGTACTCGTATTGTTTGTTCTTTTAGAAAATAGAATAAATGATTAAGAAACACTATTACATAGTTCAATAAAACATGGTAAAACTTGCAAATTGTTAATTGGGAGTATAAATTTAAAAGGAAATTTTAGTTTAAAAGAGTGTTAGTCAAAAAAATTGGAGTGTAAATTGTCGGTTTCCATAGGAAATAAGTTTCCAACTTTTATTTTGGACAAAAAAACCCGGGAACGATTATTACCAGTTTCCGCGAGTTTTAATTTCCGAAACAAACACAAAACGTGGAAATGCTAGTATTCAAGAATTTCCGTGCTACCTATGGTATAACAATGATAGAAGTACAAGTGGTTTAAGCTATTATAAGAGTAGTCTATAGGAGTATGTGATTGAATTTGCTACCTTAATTTTTATGTTTTTTGTTTATGTTTGCATGAGAAATTGTGCAATTGTGGTGCAGAGATTAGTTCTACATCATGCAGCGATTGGTAGCCCTCAACCTGCAGTGCTTGATGTTCCCATCAATATATCAGATGTTCAGGTTGTAGTCTTATTTTTAAGCCATATATTTACTTAAAGTACACTTATACCTCATCAACACATTCATACCTGACACACTTTTACATCACAAATACCTCATGATACCACATTTATACTTCATGCATATTGCACTCATACATCACTTACGCCTCACTTATACCACATTCAATGATACCCGAACTCTTCAAAACTCGGGACATGACACTTTTTGGACACTGACACTTAATCGGATCCAACTTGGCAAGCAACTTTCGAACATGTCAAAAGACGTTGGCATATTATTAATATTGACTTCTATTCCAAAAAGAATCATAGGTAATTCTTTCTAAACAATTAAAGTTAATGCCTATCATTCTTCCTAGTCAGTTAGAATTTCTAATTGATTAATATAAATGATTGCCTGTCTTCCTAAATAGTTTGGATTTCGAAACCATATGTTTATGAGCCTTTAAATCACTCTTATTATGTTGTAGTCTTACTTTGGATTATTTCTGCTAAACATACCCATGAGCGGTTTTTTCTTAGGAATATAATATAATATATTAAACATATTTAATTTTTGTATTCTTGCACCCAAATCCAAATTTAGGACAGAGTCTGTGTCCAAAACTTTCAAACTTTCTGCACTAGATACTTGGATTTGTATCAGATATGAGTCCATGTAACATTGATCACGCTTATACATCAATCATGTCACACTTATATTACTCTAGTACAGCATGGATACAACATTATACTGAACTTATACCTCACTTGTACCTTACTTATATTGCACTTATACATCAGTCATACCACACTCATTAGAAACACAATTAGTCTTATACCATACTGATAGTATGTTGATATTACACCTACCTTTCACTTGTACTTCAATCATACCACACTATACCTAAAACACTATATACTACACTTACAAGTTACTTGTATGTTATATCAAACTTGTAATTCAGAACAGTCACTAAAATGCAGTTGTACCACTCTGATAGCACATTGGTACTATATTTATACCTCATGTTTACCACAATCATGCCACTCTTATACCTTGCTTATAACATTATATCACACTTATACCTCTCCAATGAAAGAAACAATTGCACCACTTTTACTATACTTATACCTTACTCATTAAAACACATTTATAACTCACTTACACCTCCATTATATCACTCATATCTTACTTGTATATGATGCTTCTATGCATTCTCCTTATTCCTTTTTTTTTCTTATGATTTGTTTGTTGAAATATTTGTTTTCTAGGGGCTAAAACCAATATACAGTGCTGATGAATATTGGCATGCGAAAATTAACATTATATCTGACTATGATATAATCGACTTCTTAAATCAAAATCTTCCTCCACGAGTCATAGAAAAGTTCAGAAAAACAGTATTCGGGAATTTCTTGGAACCTCCCACTTTTAGGACTTCGAAACAGCTCATACATTCATTGCTTTTGCGTGAGCTAGCACAACCTGAAACCGACTGTATATGCTTGCAAGTTGGTGGCAAGATTCTGTACTTTGGTCTTGAATATTTTCTGTTGATTTCTGGCTTGAAAGCAGTTGCTGAAGATGGGTTTCAACCTTTCGAAACAGGCGCAGCAACCAAGTTCTGTAAAAAATATTTTGGTAAAAAAAATGAGGTAAAAAAGGCAGACATTGAGGCTCTACTCAAGAATGATGGTAACGGTAAAAACAAGTTTGAGTCTGATAAAGATTGTTTGAGGATGGCTCTGGTGTACTTCATTAGTTATTTCTTAATGGGATGCGACCCTAATGTCCGTATTCCATCAATGTATTTTGATTGTGTTAAGACGGGTGAGTATGCAAAAGCTGCATGGGGTTATTTGTCCTTTCAAAAGACCATTTATGGGCTGAAGAAGAATGGTAAACGAAAGAAACGGCCCGGCTCATATCGTCTGGAGGGTTGTCCATTCATCTTCGAACTGTGGTTTTTTGAGGTGTGTGGGGCATGCCAAGGACTTATCTGTGATAGAAATCAAGTGGATTGTACTGAGTTCCGTCCAAGGATGTTTCGTTGGAAAACATCTATTGCTGATTTCCGTAGATCTATGCTGGACGACAAGATTTTTAATAAAAATGCAAAAGATGTAAGTTCAGCACACTTCCTAATAGCTTTTTTGATTTTTTATATCCTATTTATACTGATATACTTTTTTAAGCTTACTTATCTTTGTGTGTTACTTATGCAATAAAATTGAATTATATAAGTAAAGGTGTAAGAGAAATAGGTATAAAGAACAGATTATTTACATGCAAGTTTATAAGTCGATATAATAAGGTAAAAGTGAGCATACAAGTGAGATTTATATATGTCACAATGAGGTTTAAGTTTTTATTTCTACTTGTACCAGAGTTATTCCTTATGAGCTCCACTGTGTTCTCTTTATCGCTTTACCTATATTTTTATGTATTCTTATTTCTCTTATTATTCTTTTTTTAGTTGCATTTCAAGAAAATTGAGGCTACTGATCTGGAAATTGAGATTCTTTCTTTGCAACAATATTTTCCTTTCCGTGATCCACTGCGACTAGATCATCAAGATGTTTTTATCCAAGGAATTGATGATCAAGATGTTTATACCCAAGGAATGGATGATCAAGATGTTTATACTCCAAGAAAGATTGTTGAGCTGCCATCATCTTCGAGATCTCAGACAAACAACCGTGATGCTGTTTTGGATGCTCTTGCATCTTTGAGTGTACAAATGCAGCAAGGATTTCATGAACTCAATAAGAAAATTGATAAGTCGTTTAAACGTATCGATGCTATGGAAAAAACTTTGAGAAAGATCACTGCAGGGGTATGTTAGTTTTCGTATATCTCATACTTGTGCATTTGCTTGTTTTTGGTTCTTTTTTTCTTGCATTCTGTTTTAATGTATTCCTTTAGTATGCATTAAGCTCTGAGAGTTCTGATAAAGATGTAGATACCTTACACATTTCTTACTTATTCTTGTGTATTATGGACATGTTTGAATAGGAGACGCCAGAAAAAGAGAAAGAGAACATGGCTACTGCAGATGAGAAAGAGAACATAGCTACTGAAGATGAGTCAGAGACGATGACCGAGGGAGAAAAAGATGAGGATATTGATCACAACAATGCTGAGCTGGAAGAGAATGACGGAAAAAAATTTGTTTTGGTGCAAGAGAAAACTGGTCAACGCAATACTTCATCTGTCCATGATAACAATGAGAGGAGTTTGGTTCTGTACAAACCTCTCAATTTTCAAAAAATAGCAGACGCTGATTTTGATTCAATTGCGAGGTTCAATATCCATCTGATTACTCAAGTTGCTTCAAAAGATGTATCTTTCCTCAGTGACAATTTGGATAAACAAGATCATGAGAATCATGTTACTGAGGATATGATTGATGCTGTCCAAGAACAAGAACAAGTTGCTGTTGCAGACAATGATAAACTTGAGGTGAACGATATTAAGCCTGCTGAAGTGAATGCTGTTAAGGTTGAAAAAAGGGAGCGAGATGCGGCTTCTACTCTTGAAAGCCTGAAAGATATGGTATGCCTTTCTAAATTCAATACCATTTGTTTATTTAACAGTAAATATGTTTCTCTGTAATATGTTTTTTTATTATATATTTTATCTTTAAATAATATCATCAGGCAGCATCTAGTTTTTTTAGACTTTGCAGATGCAGAGTTATTAGATATCTTTTATGAGAAGTCGGAGTTATTAGATAGTTTCAACGTAACAATTAATGTTTTTATTTTCGATCCTCACTTGCACTTGTATGACACTCGTACCATATTTATACCTAAACATCGCCTGTACCTTTCTTATTTCCTTCTTTTAACAGGAAGGGGAAGATGCTGTCCAGATCATCGATGAAGACATTGAGAAAACTTGTAAACGAAGGAAGATTGATGAGTTTGATTCTGTGGCATGGGTGTATGATTTCGATAAATAACTTGTAATCGAAGTTTGTGTCCTTTCGATATCACTGGCCGAGCTGTCTTTGCTGTATATTAGTTAATGCCTCACCGTGTTATTGAACTAGTATTCAGTGCATGGAAAAATGCCGAATTAGCTTGTTAAGTTAATGAGAAAGATCTATCTTGCACTAATATGCAGAAGTATTGTTGCTGATACGCAAGAACTGGGTTTCTTTTTCTTGAATTGAATCGCTATCATATTGTTTTATATGCTTTGATATTAGGTTGGTTCGTCCGCTTGTTTGCATCAAAAATCTATTATCTTAGGCATTTGAAACTGTTATTGATTCGTTAGAAATCTGGCTTTTATACTTGCAGAAAGTTGACGAATGAACTATTTTATGTAAAACTGAATTATATTGTAATATATATTAAGTATGATCATTTTATTTGAAGTTGATAATCACATAATCACCAGTTTTCTCGGATAATACACATGAGCATGATAAAAAATGTTAGGCCAGCCACTGTATTCCTAACAGTGTATTAAAAAACGCTAGGTGCCAGGCGGGGTCTAGGCGGAGTCGGGACCTAGGCGGGGATTAGGCGCTAGTTAACGGGGTTAGGCGCTAATCGGTGTAAGGCGACGATCCTTAAAATAGCGCCTAGACGGGACCTAGACGAAGGATTTTTAAAATAGTGATTCCTAGGCTCTAGCTTGTTTGTGTATCTACTTTCATAGGTAAGGAGTTTCGGGCGTACGGCTAGATCCAAGTTTCATGGCAGTCCATACAAATTAGGCCCATATTCAGAGTTCATTACTCAGCCCATTTCTAAATGTTTATTTACCAATTTTTATATGTTTCAAATAATATTGTGAATTCGTAAAAAATGTAATAGTTTATCCTAGAAGAGGACACAAACATTAAGGCTTTATTTGACACATGGTTGTCTATAATTCATTAAAGTATGGTATGGTATGTATGATATTGTACGGTATAGTATAGTATTTTAAAAACTGTTGTTTGGTTTCATGGTATGGTATGGTATAGTTTTTTTAAAATTGTATTGAAACCATGAGAAATCATCAATTTCATGGTTTCAAAAAATTGAGCTTTCATGGTCTTATAAACCATGAGGAATCATACCATACCATGAGAAACCATGAAACCAAACATAGTACTTTTAGTGAAAACCATACCATACCATGAAAATCCATGAAACAATGGCCAAAGGATAAATTGTACATTTTTTACAACTTTCGGAATTATTTGAAAGTTTTAAATTTCTAGGGTAAATACAGTTTGGTCCCTGTTCATTGGCCAAATTCTTTAAATTATTTTCAATGGGGTAAAACTAAAAACTATCATTTGTCATCAGTCTCAAAAATCTCTCTTGGAAATCCAGCAGTCGAGCACCATACCATGATTAGCATTCTTGCTCAAGTATTTACAGCTTCCTTTTCTGCTCTGATGTTTTTTTAATTGAAATACGGTCGCGTGTGATTGAATTCGTTGTTGCAATTTTGCAGGAGCGTCTGCTTGGAGCTGCGATTGGGAGTGCTTTCGTAGGCTTCATTGTTTTCGATCAGAGGAGACGGATTTATGATTCTTTCTCTGATTATCCTTCCCAATCACAATCCCAATCTCAGGTTTTAACTTCAATTCGCTCCTACATTCTTATCTGCATTTTTGTTTTTCCTTGAAACCCTAGAATTTCACACGTTTTTGCTAGATTATTCCCCCGGGTGCATTTTGGCATTCTCACAACCTTGGTAAACTTCAATTTTCAGTTGAATCGTTCTATGTGTAGATCTTCTCAATCATGATTTGAATCTTAGCTTCACGTGAATGAGAAAAGAATTAATTTGTATAGATTTTCAATCTTCTTTAGAGTATGGGAATATTGAATATTTGTAGCTGAATAATACTTGTTTTAGAACTTGACCTCTGAAATGAGTAACCTAAATGTTGGCTTTGAGAGTTGGTTTGAGAAAGATAGATAAATGAAAGGGCAAGGTAGATTTGTAGGACTGAGAAAAAGGAGAGAAGAGAAGACTTAGGCACTCAAGGGTTGCAATTTGCGAGGAAGAAGTAGGAATTAGGAGCCGGGTCTTGTCTTTTGGTGTCTGTATTAAGCTGTGTTTATTATATGCATTTCGCTTTTTTTTGGAGTCTGTTATTAGGTGTTGAGTGAGTGCTGCGTTTTCTGACTTCCATAGTTGTCTTGCTTAAGAAAATTGTTAGACGAGAGAGAGGGAAGTAACGGCTTATAGTCTATATTTCATTCACCAAGGAATAACGATGTTACATATGTTATGTCTTCATTCATCTCAAAGACATTTCTGCAACTATTTCATATGTGAAATTGCTTCACTGTCTTTTGGATTCTTTGCTTCTAAATTAGCATTAGCTTGTGTTCTTGATATGGCGTGTTGTTCTAGTCTAGGCTTCGTAATGGTGAACCATTTTTCATCTATATATAAAGCTCAATCCGAAGTAGAACTTTATGGATTAAGGCATATGATGTCCTGTGCCATACTAATAGTCTTAACATTTGAACTTGATCCAGTTGAAAGAACCTATATTCGGAAAGGAATTCCGCTCGCAATTTGCTCTAATGTGGAACAAAGCTGTTGACGAGACATTTGGTTCTGTAATTTCTTCGCTTACTTCACGCAGGCGGTAAGAGTTTTGTATTAATTTCGCCATTGACATAAAAGTTTCTCAAATTTTTTGGATGAATTTAAACATATCGCGTCTGGGAATACATGTACTCATCTATTGCTAGCCATTTGTGAGAAATTTATTTGTAAGAAACAAGATTTGAGCTTTAATTTGATGTCTGAATAACATGTTACTTTCAGTTTTCTCTTTTAATTACATGAAACAAATATCCTTACTATAGGCATTTTCTTGTTAACCATATTGACTATGAACTTTAATGTAACCATTAATTATGTTTTAACTGTATGGATTTGAATATTTGAAAGAATTGAATTCATTTACCATAAAATTTGTGATTTGAGGACTGAAAGTTTCAATTTTCAAACGTTCGGGAGGAGAAAAGGAGAGAGAAAATATGTTAAGGGTAAATTAGTAACAAATCATTGACCCCATAGATTGTTTGACGTTTGGTAAAATAAAAAGACTGATGTGGCAAGTTAACTTGTAGGAATACGTTAAATGTGTTGAAATGAACTTAAAAATAAAGTTCACCGGTAAAGTAACTGGTTTTTCGATAAATGAGGGAACATGGATTTTATAATGTTTATTTTTAATTAGGGTTGTAATTGATTTTGATTAATTGAATGACCTTTGATCAACACGTAAATAAATAAAGTTCATCCATAGAAAATTAATATAGTTTATGTATTATGGATATGTTATGCCCTCAATTCAATTAAAGATGGCCAATGCCAATTAAATTTGCTCTTAGTTTAAGCTATACTTGTCAGGTATGGTCAGGCTGACAAAAATGTTACTCTATCCATGCCCACTCAACTTGAACAAAATATTTTGATCGGGTCAGGCCTTATACAGATATACTTCATTTCCTCCATTTCCAATTCCGACCCAACCTATCCGTCCATCAATAATGATTAATTTATGTACCCATATATATATTTTTAAAATTAATTATTACATATTTTTTAACAATTGATAATATTTGTATTTGAACGGGTCGAATTTGGGTTTTTATATGAATATAAACATGAATCGATTTTATACTCGGGTTCTGACTGACTTTGCCAGGCTGGGTTTATTATATTAATATATGTACGTCGGCACGGGTCACTACCTTAAGCCAAAATGCCCATTATCTATTAGCTATTAACTCGCCTAATTTGAGGTTTAAAATACAAATCAAAACCCACGAAAAGGGAGCAAGATAATATTATAATTTGAGGTTTAAAATACAAATCAAAACCCACGAAAAGGGAGCAAGATAATGTAAATTATAATTTCCCAATTTTAATAGTTCCTCGATAGAGGAGAAAAGAAACTATTTCTTTATTTTTTTTCTTTTTTCAATAAAAGAAAGAACTAAAAAATCCAAGGGTTAATGACCTAACCTAATTTGTTTATTTTTATTTTTCATTATATACACTGGATGCGCTGTTTTCAATTTAGTGTATCGAATTTAAATTAATTTATTTCAATATAAATTTATATATAAATTGAAAAAGAATTCGGTTCATGAGTAAAATGATTCTCATGGTTAAATAGTACGAATTAAACGGTTATAACACATGACATAAATTTTAAAAAATATATTATTTTTAATGTTAAAAAACCCTGTTTTGTTTAAGTTTTCCAACAACCTTATACTATAAGGAATCAAGGGCAGCATCTCATTTTCCAGAAACCACCACCACGAAACAAGAGCCACCTCATCTTAATCTCTTTTTAGGTTGTCATTTTCAACTACATTTACTTATAATTTTTAATCACTGAATTATATTCTAATATGAAGATATGGATGCTTGAAAGATAAGGATGCTTGAAAGAGGACCATTAATTTCTTAATTTTTATTTTCAAACTAAATTATCACTCTCTTCCCACTTAATTCGGTGGAGGGGGTCTATCATCTCTAACACAAAGTTGCCACCTACTTTTGTCATAATTTGTGCTAGTAAACTTTTTAATTAATAAATCCTTCAATTGAGAGTAATTAGAAGCCACATTTATATATGTAAAAAAAATGCCAAATGCATACGGAGCCCCCCTAAGTTGGTTCAAAACGCCCTCCGCCACCCTCAAGTTTCAAAGTTGACACTTTACCCTCTAATGTTGGCAAAACTGATACACTTTGCCCGCTCAATGCCACGTGTCAGTTTCTGATTGGTTTGACTTTTCAAAGATTTTGAAATTTTTGAAAAAGTCAAACCAATCAGAAACTGACACGTGACAT
>CAOJBI010866137.1:0-12138 GCA_948277035.1 Euphorbia corollata | reverse complement strand
ATTTAGATGACATATTAATACGTTTTTTATAAATTAAGAAAAATAACAGGATTTTTTTTTAAATTCAAAGCCATTTCACTTTTAAAATAAGTTCAGGCATGATTAAATTGTAGTTATCAATTCATACAAGTCAATGATATAAACGTGATATTAATGTTTTATGGAAACTAAACAAAAGGAAATTAAATCCTTTAAATTTTGACTCTTTTGGTTTAATTTGCTGCTAAATCAAATAAAAGGAAATTAGATCCGTTTAAATTAGTTACATATTCATTGAATCAGTGTTTTGCTCCATACTCCTTTTATCGTATCATCTGCAATATATAGTTTATTTATATTATTATTTTACATCTAAGCAATAATAAATATTGGATTGAAGAAAAGATTTTTCGATAGATTTTTTCTTTTTCTTTTTGACACATTAAATAAATATTATATGTTTAATTTCACTCATTAATTATATAATATTTTAATGTTAGAAAAAGAATTATAGTTGGACTGTAAAGGTGGAAATCATAATAAAAGTAATCAGTTTAATAGTTCTGTGATTGAGGTCTTGGTAGTGGTTAAGACGGAAACTGTGGACTCTAGAGGTCTCAGGTTCGAATCACATCCGGGGTGGGTTGGAGATTTTTCTTTCCATTTAATAATGTAAGCCCAAATGATGCAATTTTTTTTAAAAAAATCAGTTTAATAGTTCAAGTTCTAATAATCGGAATTTGGGAAGTCAACATGGTTAATGAGGGAAATTATTTTGGAATTATGCAAGGTTTTCAAGGGGAAAAGAAGGGATTAGCTCTTCCTGTAATGGTTATCACCTTGTTGTGAATTGGTAGAAGAAAAATGGATATCCGCCTAACTTCTAGTCCAGATTTAGTAGAGTGAATGTTGCTGAAGGTTTAGAAATTGATCAAGATTTTGTTGAGCAAGACAATTTTCATAATCATGATAGTTTTATGAATAGCAATATGGTGAACAATAACAATTTAGTGAATAATAGTGTAGCAGCAGATCATTACAATAACGTACGTAGCTTCAACTTCAAATACAGCAACTGCTTCTCTTACTAATGGCTTTACTCTGGAGCAATTAAGCCAAATAGCACAAATTATTCAGTCTCAAGCTCATTAGGGTAATTCTCTACATGTTGCTTCTACCAGAGTGGAACATACTTTTCAAGTGAACACTGGCAATGCAAGCTCAGGTAATTCCAAAACCTTATCTAAAGATACATGAATTGTTGATACCGCCGCTAGTTGTCATATATCAAATTCGCTACAATCTTTTAGGAATATTACTACTGTAAGTAATTGGCATGTGTTTTTACCAAATAATTTGAGATTGCAAGCCACTCATAGGGGAGATATATATTTTTTTTGAAAGATGTGTTGTTTGTGCCAACTTTTGCATACAATTTATTGTCTGTCACTAAGCTAGTTGCAACTCTGCATTGTGAACTGGTTTTATCTCCAAATTGTTGTTTGATACAGAATTGTATGACCAAGAAGAAGATTGGTTCAGCTAAGGAGTACAATGGTTTATATCATCTTGATATTCCAATTGTAACTGTTTCTAATAGCATTGAAAATTCTATTTCTAATAGGATTGAAGCTTAGGTTAGGTCATTTGTCAAATGCTAGAATGTCTATAATACATAAAAAGTTCCCTGATATAGATGCTCCCTCTGATTTGGTATGTGATATTTGTTCTATGTCTAAGCAAAGAAAGCCTGCTTTTCCTATTTCTCAATCTACAGCAAATGCTGTTTTTGACTTGGTTCACATAGATATATGGGGTCCTACTGTGATGTCTATGAATGGTTATAAATATTTCCTGACTTTGGTTGATAATCATACTAGATTTATTTGGACAATGCCTATGAGAAATGAGAGTGATGCCATTGAACTTGTCAAACAATTTTTTTGATTAAAAATTAGTTTGGTAAGTCAATAAAGATAATTAGGACAGATAATGGGCCTGAATTCAACATTGCACAATTTTATGTCGAAAATGGTTTATTGCATCAAAGATCATGTGTCGAAACTCCACATAAAAATGAGTTGTTGAGAGGAGGCATCAACACATTCTAAATGTGGCAAGATGTTTGAAGATGCAAAGTAAGTTACCTACTTCGTTTTGGCCATATTTTGTAGGACATGTTGTCCACAAAATAAACAGAATTCCCACTCCTATTCTGCAAAATTTATGCCCTTTTGAGAAGTTGTACAGCAAAACTCCTGATTATGACAGATTAAAAGCTTTTGGCTATCTTGTTTTCGTTAATACGTTAATGAGATGCAGAACTAAGTTCGAAGATAGAGCAGAAAAAGGGATTTTTCTTGAGTATGAAAATGGAATAAAGGGGTATAAGATTTATTGCTTACAAAGTAATAAAATGATTATCTCCAGAAATGTAAAGTTTTATGAACACATATATCCATATGAATTGATTGACTCTAATTTGGATTGTGAGAAAATTGAGACTATCAATTACAGAGACAATGATAAAAGGCTAGACAATGACAATAATATCGCACAACAGCAAATGAAGAAAAAGACAGGAAGGAAACATAACCAACCTGCATATCTCAAGGATTATCACTGTGCGTTCATGCAAACAGGTACTGTAGATAACATGAAAAAATGTAAAATTTATCCTTTATCTAAAGTTCTATCTTATAACAATTTATCTAAAAAGTAGAAATCATATTCTTTAACACTACAAGCAGAGCAAGAACCTAAGACATACACCGCTGCTTCTAGAGATAAAGAATGGATTGAGGCTATGAGAAATTAGTTAGATGCTTCATAAAGAAATAAGACTTGGGAAATTGTTTCTTTGCCTACAAATAAGAATCCAATAGGTTGCAAATGGGTTTATAGAATTAAAAGAAATTCTGATGGAACTATAAAACGGTATAAAGCAAGGTTGGTTGCTAAAGGTTACACTCAACAGAATGGAATTGATTATCTTGAGACTTTTTCACCTGTAGATAAGATGTCAACAATTAGAATTTTGCTTGCTTTAGCTGCCAAACATGATTGGTATTTAGAACAACTTGATAACAATAATGCATTTTTACATGGAAATTTAGAAGAGGAGATATACATGGATTTGCCTCAAGGTGTTTCGAGTGCTTTGCCTAACCCTGTTTGCAGATTAACCAAATCTTTGTATGGACTAAAACAAGCATGTCGCCAGTGGAATTCAGCAGCAACTACTGCTTTGCTAAAGAAAGGTTTCATTCAATCTCTGGCTGATCCATCACTTTTCATTAAGGATGACAAAGGTATTTTTATTTCTTTAACAATATATGTTGATGATGTCATAGTAACAAGCAATAATGAGGTAGCAAGTAATACATTTTAGATTTACTTGCAAAATTTGGTTGTTTAGATTGCAAACCAGCAAGTACACCTATTTCAATGGATAAACAAGATTACACAGCAACAACAAAGTTAGAAGATAATTCTATTTACAGAAAGCTGATAGGGAAACTACTCTACTTGGAAAATACAAGGCCTGATATCAGCTATGCAGTACAACAGTTGTCTCAATACCAAGACACACCACATGAAAGGCATTTGACTGCTGCCTACAGAGTGCTACGCTACTTGAAGGGAAAACCAACACTTAGAGTCTTTTATTCAGCGTCAAAGGACACACAAATCAAGGCTTTTATGGACTCAGATTGGGGTAGCTGTACAGGTTGCAGAAAATTTATAATAGGCTACTACATTTTGATAGGGGATTCTTTAATCTCTTGGAAGTCAAAGAAACAAAACACAATATCCAAGAGTTCTTCAGAGGCTGAGTACAGGGCTATGGAAGCCACTATGGCATAAATTCAATGGATAAAGTACTAGTTCAGAGATTTCAAAATAAAAAATGACAAACCAGCTCGGCTCTTCTGTGACAATACATTTGCTATACATATTGCGAAAAACCCAGTGTTTCATGAACGTGCAAAACACATTGACATTGATTGTCATTTTGTACGTGAGAAACTCCAAGCTGGCATCATTCATCTTATGCCAGTTTCAACAAAAAAATAGTTTGCTGATTTATTGACAAAAGCTTTACATTCGCCCGAGTTTTTGCAGCAAGTTTCCAGATTGGGATTAATCACCATTCAGTGATGCTCAGCTTGCGGGGGGATGTTAGAGTTAGTAAAACTTGTTAGAGTTAGTTAAACTTCTTTTGTTCAGTTAAGTTGTAGGGGCTCTTTAGTCTTTTAACTTGTAAAGAATATATAGAAATGATAGAAAAGAACTATAGAGAACTTTGAATATAACTTACCATGGATGAAAGTTATTTGAAAAATGTCGGACTTCTTGAAGAGAATGATGGTGTGTTTTCTTTCTGCTTCTGCTCCAACTGCACAAGGAAGTTAATCTCAATTCATGAGGCTAATTCCGTTGGCCCATCCAAACCACCTGCTAGACATCATCCAGGTAAAGCTCTAGTGAATGAAGAAGAAGATGAAGAGGAAGAAGAAGATGAAGAGGAAGATTGGAAGGCGGCTATGCAACAAAAGTTGGACAACTCCTAAAAAGAACTTGGAGTAATGAAAAGAGACATGAAGATTCTAAAGAAGGGTAATAAATCGATGCTTCGGAAATTACTATCTTTCTTTAGAAAACAAAATTGTCAATTTACTCCTAGTTCCCCGGATTCTCCTTCGCAATAAACGAGTTTCATATTTTCTATTCTTTTCTTTCCTTTTATTTTTCAATTTTTAGACTAGTTTATTTTTTGTTTTTAGTTTAGATAAGTTTCTCACAACGAGACTTTGTATTCTCTAGTGTGGGGGGACTTATGTAAAAATCTCGGAAAATCCAAAAAATTGAATAAAATTAAAAAATCGAAGAACTTTGAAAATTTTCTTAATTTTGTGTTGTTTATACCTTATCTATACATATACTATACTAACGTTTGTCCAAGGTATTTGTAAGTGTTAGGAATTACAAGTTAGATGTTAGTGCAAAATTCAAATAAAATTTTGGCTTAATACATCGTTTGGTACTCCATCTTGTCACCATAATCCTTTTAGCTACCTCAACTTTGGAAACGTCCTTGCAGGTACCTGTACTTGTGAAAAGTGCGCCTCCTAGGTACCTCAAGCCCACTATACCAGAAAAGCAACAGCGTGTGGTTATCACGCGTGATAACCTGTCAATGTAGTTAGAAACTACCTTATACATCAGCGCCCCGTCATTTTAATTTGAAAAAAAAATAGAAAAATGTAAATTAAAATATATAATGAAAGCTCAACTCCCTTCTTCATCTAAAACGTTCCAATTTCATACTTGAACTTGCAACTAAAACAAAATCGTGACTGAGACTCACTCGCTAGAGAAATCGCCAACCTCCCATTATCGGCATAGTAAATCACCTTCTCCAGCAAAGAATCAGAAGCGTAGCAGCTATAGATGCCATTTAGTAAGGAGGGAAGAAAGAAATTAGAAGTTAGACCTAAGTTGCGAAATCACTTGAACTCAAAAAATTCATGAAATCGACAAGTTAGAACTTGATCTTATGTCATTACTCACGCTTTCTGAAGCACTGCTTAAGTTTTTGCATTAGGTAAATGTATGCATTAGGTAAATTTTTAAACTCATGAGTTATGACTGATTGAGAAATCTTTCTGTGAAGTAACAATTCTGAAATGTATTTTTGATTTGTTTCAAATCTTGTATGTTCAATTCCCTTACTTTACTATAAATTTTAGAGGGAAAATGTTGCTGAATGTATACTTTAGGTTAGTCATTTGTTGGAAGTTAGAAATTTTCTGCAACTTGAGTTCATTTGATAAAAGTTAGTAATCCATCCATGCTTGAGTACTTTGCTGTTAGTGTACTGATGGTTGAGTCCTGATGTTGTAAGTGTAGTAATGGTTGAGTCCTGATGCTGTAAGTGTCGTGATGATTGAGTCTTGATGCTTGAGTCCTGATGGTTGAGACCTGATGCTGAACTCTACTGATGCTTGAGTCCTTTGCTGTTAGTACACTTTTGAGTCAGTTGTTGTTTGTTCCTTTGCTAAATGTAACAAATTTATTACTAATCCATCCATGCTTGAGTCCTTTATACAATTGATTACTCATTTTGCTGTCAATGTGTAGAATGGGAAGCCTGAGTGCAACACGGTTATAACAACAGGCCATGGCCCTTTAATAAGCTCAGCAGTTGTGATTGGAGACTTAGGGTTCACCCCTAGAAGGAGAAAGTGGAAAGGCAAGGAAGTTGCCACTCAATCTGATTTGGAGCAATTAAAGGCAAAGAAACAAGCAACACTTAGAATTGCAGCTACTCCACAAAATCAAAAAGTAAGATTCACTAGAAGTGCAACTACTGAAGAATAGAGGAAAAGAGCAACAACTAGCAAAGCCGCAGCACAAAAAAAACTAGCTACCACAATTGAAGCCATGAAATCATGTCTAATTTGAAGTATGGTGAGAATCAACAAAAGAATTATCAAAATGCTGATATGATAGTTGGCTAGTAAGACAAATTCTTAGAAGGAGTTTACAATAAACAATTTGAGAGTGAAGAATGTTACAAAAAGTTAGAGAATAAGATGGATCAAATGTTTAAGAATCAATTATCATCTATTCATAATTTGGAGATACAAGTTGGTAAATTAGCGAGTGTTATTCCTTTTATAGGAAAAGGCAATATATATACTAACACAAAAGGAAATCCTAAGGAGAATATGCATGCTATAACCATTTGTAGTGGAAAAATGCTAGATGAATTAGATCTTTCGTGTATACTTGCTAATAATGTTGTTGAAATACCGGATGATTATCCGAGTAAATCCAATGATAAGACTTGAGTGAATGAGCAACATAGTTTCCGAAAGGTCAATCACACTCAATCACCATTTCCACAAAGAATGAAGAAGAAGAATAAGGATAAGCAATTCATCGAACTCATCAACAAACTTAAAGGGTTGGAGATAAATCTTTCATTATTGAAGCCGTCACATAAATTCCAAACTACGGTAAGTTTATTAAGGAACTTTTATCTCGAAAACATATTTTAGAAGGAGTATCAAGAGTATCTTTAACTAAAGATTGTAGTAAGATAGTGACTGCTACAATACCCACTAAACTTAAAGATCCTGGAAGTTTCACGATACAGTGTAAACTTGGAAACATTTATTTTCCGAAGTGTTTATATGAGCTTGGGGATAGTATTAATCTTATGGCTTCATCAATATTCAAGGAATTAAAGCTTGATAATGAAGTTAAAAGGAAAAACATGGTTTGGCAATTGGCTGACCAATCTATTAAACATCCTTATGGCAAAGCATTGATAGATGTGTTGGAAGGTAAAATAAAGTTAAGGATAGGTGATGATACTATTGAATTTAATATGGATAAAGCTTATAAATACCAAATGGATGAAGATATATGCATGAAACTTGACTTGATTGATGCTTGCATCCAAGAAGTTATCAAGTTAGAGTTCATCCATGAATATGGAGTCAAGGGGTTGGAAAACTCCCTTGACATCTAAATCTCTTATATTTTTCGATAATATATATAGTAATAGTAGTTAGTAGTATGTGTGTTTATTTTTGTGTTTTTAATTTAGTTTCGTTTTAAAGTAAAAGAAAAGAAAAAAGGTTTTGGATGTTGTCAAATTACGATCGCGACTCAAATCACACTCGTAAATGTAGTTTTTCAAACATTCTGTTTCTTTTTAAAGTCACAACTATCCTTCGCGATCACGACATGCCCGAATATTATAGCAGTTCTTGCTATAACGACTCTTTTCTAACGGTTATATTATAGAATATATCACTATTCTTTCTTGAGTTTTCACAAATATCAATCTCTTTCAAGTAAATTTCTGCAAAGTTTCTATTTTCAAATCAAAACCCCAAGTTTTCTTTCAATTTCCATGGCTCCTAAGAAATCGACAGTAAGCAAGGGAAAAAAGCAATTCGTAAACCAACAAGCCAAATATGGATTTCCTTTTTCGATTTTTGATGAAGAATAAGTAGTAAAGTATTTGAGAATTAAGAACTTCAAATTTCAAGCTACACTCTTCTATGATCCTACTTTTTTAATTGATGCTGGGATTCATGCGAAAGTAGAGGAATTCTTTTCGCTTTTTGGTTTGGAAAACTTTGTGAACATGCGTGTCCCATTTAAAAAATATTGGGTCATTGAGTTTCTAGTTACCATATAAAAGTAAGTTCGGGAATGGAGGAAAAGGGTACAAGTTCAGTTTATAGGATTTGGTTAAGTGGTTTGGATTTGGAGAAACTTTTGGTCAGATTGAAAAAGAAGAAGATTATGATGTAACAAGTGTTTGGACAAAGTTAATGGGATTGGACAGATACAATGTCAAGAACTTATCCAACAAAAACATTCAGAGTACCATCCTTCTATACCTTCACAAGTTTATTTCTCAATGTCTTTTCTTTTGACACGAGACTACCAAGGTGTTGGTGAAAGACTTGGCTATATTGGATTGTGCTATTCCAAAACCAAAGCCAAAGTTTCCGATCTACATGATAGAATCCATCGCTGGCCTTACTACACATAAAAAGGCTAGAGTTGGAAGGGTTAACACAATATGGCAAAATTATTTTGGATGCGAAGAGTCAACTGTCATACCTATACATTCCCTTGAATTTGAATATAACTTAATTGCTCCCCTACACAAGGGCTAAAGTTACACTCAAAAGCAGTGTACCCAATTTGGCCACAATTTTCACATGCAAAGAGTTACTCTCACCAACATGCATATTGTCTATCTTATTAGACAAAGTAGATATTTGTGCTTGGATAACGGAAATAGCATCTAACTCATTGACTTTTTAACAGAACTAGAAGATGTAGAAGCAACATGTGAATGAGTAGGAATATTAGTACTTACTTGTGCTCTTTCTACCGGCCACATACTATTATTACTTGCCATATCTTCAAAAAGATCAAAAGCTTCTTGACTAGTCTTTTTCATAAGATATCCCGCAGCAATAGCATCAATCGCTTCTCTCGTTTCATGATTTATTTTCTGTAGAAAGTTTGTAGATCAATTACATTCTTGGATAAACCATGATGAGGAAAAACTCGCTGAAGTTCCTTATAACATTCCCAGGCTTCTACAAGGACTCACCATCCTTCTAAGTAAAAGAAGTGATTTCTTTAATGAGTCTAGCGATCCTGGCTAAAGGAAAGTATTTAGTTAGAAAGGCTTGTGCTAGTTGGTTCCAAGTGGTGATTGAATTTGGTGGTAGAGAATTTAACCAAACTTTCACTTTAACATGGAGTGTGAATGGAAATAAGCAAAGTTTTACTGCTTCATTAGGAACACCAGATTCTTGAAAGTATCATAGACTTCTAAAAAATTTGCAATATGAGCATTAGGATTTTCAATGGTAGACCGTAGTATTGTACATTATTGCTGATCATTTGAAGTAGTGCTGGTTTGATTTCAACTTTATTTGTAGTAATCGGTGGTCTAGCAATTCCTTGATTGTTACCATTAATGGTTGGAATAAAATAATCCATGAGTCTTGGTTGAGGCAGACCATTTTCTGGTGGTACTAGGTCAACCATCCTTTCCCGAACTACGTGTACTTGGCATGCACACACTAGAGAGAAAACTCAATAAATAAGCAAGAAAAATATGTTGATACAAAATATAAAAAAAAGAAATAAAATGAAAATAAAAATAAAATATCGTGTTCTAACAAAATAATCATTTCAAAACACAATTGCCTTCCCTGACAACGACGCCAAAAACTAGTTCGCCACAATTGCCTTCGATATTTGTGAAGATATATATGGAACAAAGATAAATGCATGAATAGATTACAGATAGTAGAAAGCATATACATTTTTCCTAAGATCATTATAGATGAGCAAAGCATGCAAAATGGTTAGAGATGCATCAGTCAGAAGATAATTTCAACAAACTTGGTTCTAGACATTCTAATATCCTAAACTTCACTGTAGAGAAACATATTAAATGAATTTTCTAAATGTAGTGTAAACGAATTGTGACGCCTGTGAGCCGGCGGTCCTTTTCAACATGGAAAAGTGATTTCGTGAATAGGCGCGAATTCGCTCGGGTTTCGTGTTTAAAAGTAGAAGAAGTGGTGTTCGTTCTCTGGGGAGTAAATTCATTTAAGAAAAATCATTTTCAATTTGATTTTCTAAAAATAATAATAATAATTGTAAATTAAGATTAAAACCCTCTTTTACGGAAAAAGAGTCGCCACCGGGTTCAGCTCCACCAGGAATTGTGGTATACTGATCCGTAATGGGATTTTTATACCTTGAAAATTAAGATTCTGAGTTCGGATTAGTTATTAATTTATTAAAAAGTCAAGAATTATGACTTGAATGATAATTTCGGCATTACGACGGTTTAATAAAATAATAAAAATGAGCCAGAATTTCGGTAGAGTAACGGCGCTACTTGGGATTTTCTTATGTCATTCGGACGGAGTTTCCCCTGATTTGGGATATCCGGACTTTAACTGCAAGCTTGCTTACACATATTAACGCATTTTATCAAAAAATTAAAGTAGTAAAGCAGCTTTAGTGGCTCTTTACTCGAGCATGCAGTGTTAAGTGTAATGAAAATGAATATAAAAAAAGTTTAAGGCTTAGAGAAAATACCTTCGGTTACCTTTTCTCTGTTCTGGGATGATGTGAGAGCCAGTATGGGACCGAGTTTGTTGAGATTTGATGGAAAACTTTGAGAAAAGTTGAAAAAGAAAGTGATTGAAATGATTTGAAGCGGTTTGAAGGCGTTTTGACTCGAGTTATGGCTATAATCTCGAGTAAAACTGATTTTGAATGAGTTTAACAAGTTTAAGTTAAGAGTTTCCGTGGGAAACTTGACTTAAATCAAAGCTCGAGAGATTTTGATTGACGAAACTTGAATTCGGTAGAGTTTTGATGCGTTTAGAAGCAAAAATGCTGAAATTTGCTCTGGGGAAAAACCATGATCGAAACTTGCCAAAATGGGAAAGGGGAAGCCCCCTTTTATAGTAATGGAGTAATTACCCCATGGGCTAATTACATAGGTAATTAGCTCGCAGGCTAATACCTACCTAGGGGGTAGCCCCTAGGTTCCCGAAATTTGGGGGAGGCTACCCCCTAGGTAATTAGCCCGCGGTCTAATTACATATTGGGGCAGAATCCCCCAAATCCAGGGAGCCTAGGGATAGGTTTAGGACCCGTTTTGATTAGGTTTTGATTTTTTTGCGAGTTTTCAGCCCGTTTTAGCGAAACCATATTTTTTGAAATGCGATTTTTCGGTTTTAAAAATTTACGAATAAATAAATACGACAACTCGGCTCCGTTTAGCTCGTGTCTAATCCGTAATTTGAAATAGGTATATATTCTCATTGAGTCCGAGTGGACCGTGTTAACAACGCTTATAAGAACCTGGACAACATCTATACTATGCTTAGTATGGGTAGCTCTCACATAGCCACATTTAGCAAGTTACCACTCCAAAAAAAGTTGGCTTACTAAACGGCATTATAATCTTAGATTCAGTGATTATACACAATCTTATTAACCCCGAAACTACTCTTAAAAGCATATAACTTAATTAGTATAAATGACTCAACACGAAATATGCAGTATAACATATAGGCATGCCATAAACTTCAAAATAGAAAGTATAAGCAGAAAAAAAAGTAAAGTTGCAAGGTATGCAAGTGAAAGCTAAAGTTGATCAAACCATATCCACTCTTTTAATAGGAGTCATTAATTCCTGCAATTCATGCGCCTACTTTGAATCCGTTCTCGACTCGTACAAAACCTCTCTTAGGATGATATTCTTTGTGAATATCAAATAAAAGAATGTTAAAGAACAGAAACTTTTATTGATAAGTACTTTGCAAGTACACTTGAAAAATAATCACTCGAATATGAAGAGAAATATAGTAAACGATACACGAATCGAATCACTAATACATTTATCTCTCTATCATTTGAACTAAGTGAAATCTATGTGATTTTCACTTCTCTATCTATATTCAATACATTTCTCTCTAATATTCTATAAAATTGATAGAGAGAAAGCCTATTAGAGCTCCAAGGTGGCAGTTATCCAAGTCGAACATACTTAACTTTTGGCGAAAGGTTGCGTTATCCACT